>VDFB02199615.1:0-20536 GCA_007258455.2 Sequoia sempervirens
TTTTTAAATGGTTAGCCCTCCTTCTAGCACCACAATGTGAATAATGATATGGGCCTAGCTAAACATAGGAAAACACAAGGGTATTAGTCATTCAAATAAGCATGAATATCATTCCCTATGAAATTCTCAAGCATGCAAAGAAGATGAAACCAAAACTCAAAACATGAAGTAAACATGAAATCAAGCATGAAATATTAATCTAAGCTACCCAAACCTCATCCCATATGGGGATTGGTGTCAATTTGATGTGGATAGTGGCCCTTTCCCAATCCCAAGTTGATAAGCTCCAAGATTGTTGATGCAATGTGATGAAATTTATCCCAAGTGGTGATGAATTCAAGCTAAAATGATGAAGATAAAAGTAGATGTGAGATGAAAATGGATGTGATAAATGCCAATTTCCCTCAAAGATGGTGATATAAATTGGATGATTAGGGGATGAAATAAGCATAATGACCTTGCATGTGAGATTGTGGATCCATTTCAAGTAGAAGAGGCCTCTACTTATAGGACTCAAGAGTTGAAGAGTGAGTGAAATTGGTGAATGTGGGACTAAAAGGGGAGCCAATAGGAATGTGACACTTTCCACAAGGCTAATGGATGGAAGTGGAGCACATTTTGGAGAATATGTAGAGTTAAGGCATGTAGGTGGATGTGTAAGAGGGTGTAAGGGAATTGAATGAATGTGGTTGAGATGTAAGAGGGACAAGATGACATGTAAGAGACCATTTAAGGAAAAGGTGGCTCTTGTAAGAGCATTTAAGACCTTTGTAAGAGGCTTTAAAATCCTTTTGGAGGGAAATTGAATGAAGGTGTGGTTGAGAGGAATATTCTTAGGAATATGTCATTAGGAGGAAAATTAGCTATTTAGTTAATTAGAGGAAATTATTTTCATGTGCAACTTGGTTAGTTGACCTTGGGTTTAGTTTGATCAAGTTTGAGTCAAAAGCTAGAGAAATGGGTAATGAGGATTAGGGAGTGGTTAGAGTTAATTAATTCAAAATTAATCAACTTGATTTGGTTAGGGGATTTATGAAATTTAATTAAATAGTTTGATTTATTTGATCAAATGAGAGGAGTTGGGGAATTTAATTAAATGATTTGATTTTAATTAAATAGGATAAACATTAGTCAAATGAAAGTGAATTAATCCCATAAAGTTAATTATTTGATTAATAGTAGAAGTTGATGAATTTAACTAAATAATAAAGATTATTTAATTAATTGGTTAGTTCGAAGTGATCTAGGAAGAAATGATGTTAGTTAATCAGAATCAAATGCATAATATCAATCCAAGATTATTGGAAGTGTCTACAATGCCCTATATCCTCAGCTATGGTTATGCCCTAAACCTCAGCCACAGACCATATGCTTCCAGGCCCAATCCCTATACTTTAGACCCAATCCGTCAATCCTCAACCCTATGTCTTAAACCTTGAACCCTACACTCACCATCATCCCTATACCATATAACCTCACCCTTATACCCTAAAACCTGAATATTGTCCCTCAACCCTATATTTAAAACCTAAACCATACACTCTCAACCCTTCACCCTATGTTGCATACACTCAATCCATGTCGTAAAATCCTAAATCCAATATCCTAAACCCTAATCCCTATACCTTCACACTTAATCTTATACACTCAAAAATCATAATATTATCCCTCAATTATAAACCCTCTACCCTCTACCTTGTACCTTAAACCTATTACTTAAGCCCTAATCACTCAACCCTCAACCCTATAACGTATACTCTCACCCTTATATATCCTAAATCCAAAACCCTTATATACATACATACATACAACCATATGTACATACTTACATACAAGGATACATACATACAGACAAGCATAAATTCATACATACATACATTCAATCATATATACATACATACATGCATATATACATACATTCATAGAAGCATACAAGCATACATACATACAGTCATACATATATACATACATATAGATTTCTATACATATATATATATACAATCATACATACATACATATATATATTTAATACATACATATACACATACATATAAATATATATAAACAAACATATTTCCATTTAACTTATATTTAACAAACTGTACATCAAGGGTTTGAGGGGGTTTGTATTACTTTCTAGGAACCCTATGCGGTCTCTACCTGAGGTGTGGAATCAGCGGCTACAGAGGTCTCACACGGACCCTCAGGAGTTGCTAACCATGCCATTCATTCGGATGCAAGCATGGAAAATATCCGCACGACCCATCTTGTTGCACAATCAATCACCATATGTTTGGCTTTTGCCCATCAACCAAGTCTTATCACAAGCATGGCTCTCCAGTACACAAATTTCGGCCCATGCTCGGGCATTCTCCTACCATTCGCGTCCACCTAACAGCAACAATAACTTTTCTCCTCTTATGCGGGTGTTTTTTCCTTTGAGCGAATATGTTTTCAACTTAGGCAGCTCTTTATTGTGTCTCAATGACTTGGTCAAAGTTTTGACCCTTTTTATGGCATTGTATTTTTTATTTAAAAGTTATTGCTAGCTCAAAATTGAGTATATTATTTAACCATCTAAAAAATTGTCAAGGAGGGGAGACTTTTTTTTTTTTACAAAATCTTGTAAAGGGGAGTCTTTTTTTAATAATGGGGATTTTGCTTTTCTATTTTTGTCATTTTATTGAGGTTTGAAAGGCTACTTAACATATGTCTTCATTATCCATCTCATGACAAAAAATTGTAAGAACTCAAAAGAGAAAATAAGTTTGTAAATGCACTCACATAAAGTGCCACAAAAACTAAATGGGTGTTCCTTAGGGAGAGAATTTTTAACCTACACTAAATTATAAAGTGTAATGGTGAGTTGTGTATTGCCTTGATTTACTATCACATTAATGGATCCTCATGATCCTTGCTCATGTGTTTATTGCCTTGATTTTTCATCAAAACAATGGATCCTCGTAATTCTTATCCCATGTGTGTCTACCTTGATACACACTGCTTTTCAGTTTCTCATACATCTTTTCAACCTAAATCTGGGTCTAAATTCATTGCACATATTTGTGTCTGATTTTAGTTGGTTTTCTTAAACTTTTTAGCATTAAGGGGGGATCATGACAGTGTTATGCTAATACTTCTTTCAATGGAGCAATAGAGGAACCTTCTATTTTTATCTCTCAAATGGGGGATTATTAGTGCATCATATTTTGAGATTCTAATACTTCAAAATCAAAGAACTATCTATATTTTCAACTTCATATATTTTGATTGCCTTCGCGTATTCATAGTTGATTAGTATTCATGTGTTCACTCATGCAGTGCTTTGTATCTCTTATCTTGATGTACATTCCTTGGAGGCTCATTGATTCCAACAAACACTAGTTCATCTTTGACATAGTTTACAACTTCGACATGCTTTAGGAGTTCTTCATCATCATGTTCCTATCATGGGACATCTTTTTAGGAGTTCTTATCTTTCTCTTTCTCTTTTGGGGAGGATTTTTTTTCCCATTGGGTTTTCTCTTTTACTCCACTTTATGAGAGATTTTGTACATGGGTACCTCACTAGGCCTCGTAACTAGGACACATTTCTTTGCATCTAGATTTGGACTTTTGTGATCTCCCCAAGTATCACTTAAGGGGGGTTGTTAAAGTGAATAATTTACCTATTCATTATATCTTAAGTATATAACTTAGGTTTATGAGATTAGAAAACATCTTGTCTAACTAAATGCACAACCTTTTAGGCCTCTAGAGGTTACCTAGTTGTTTCGTAAATCTCATGTGCATACCTTTTGATGTTGAAATAATTTACATATCACCTCAAAGGTCAATTTTCTAGTAATTCAACACTTGTCACCATGGTTGATGGCTTGGTCAAATAGGTTGTTGGTTTACACATACCAAGTGATCCAAAGGTTGACACCTATAAGAAACTTGTCTAATTATTTGTGCCACATCATGGGGCACTTGTTAATCAACATGATAGGTGGATTGCCTCTTGCTTGCCTATATATGAAAGGTCATATTGTACGTTTTAATCAACTCTTTTATCAATATCTTTCATAATGTGAATTAGGCTCATTTTGTGCAAGTATTTTTATGGAAGCACAAGGTTTTTGCTATTATGATCTTGAATGGAAATCCTAACATCATCCACCTATATAGGGTACTGGAGACAATAGTTTTAAATGCTTAAAGTTTGAGGAGAAAATTCAAGGTGTTTTTGTTGAAAAATCCAAATAATAACAAGACTTTCCTTGCCCCATGCCACCTATGAGTATTTCAAGTAATCAAAGCATATGAGAATTTTTTCCAATGCCCAAGATAGGTCAATGAGTTAGAATAAAGCAAGTTAGATTGATTTAATAGCCTTTAAGGCTTTTCCTACTTCATCTCCAATGTTGAATAGAGAAAAGAAAACTTAGGCTCATTCTAAGTCAATTCAGGCATATTTTTTAACACAATATTGCTATTGTAATAAGTTCTTTCTATGAAATATTACACTGTAACTCAAAAACCGATCTCTCCATCATTGGAAAATCAATGTAACACCATCATTTTTGTGTAATTCAAAAATAATTTCTAGGCTTATTTTTTGTGTACACCTTTTTCATCAATAAAAGATAAGTTTTTTTTTTCAAAGGTTTTTTTTTTTTGTATAAACTAAGTGATTGATGTAAATTTTATGATCTTCTATATGAAATCCTCATGCTATGTCTCAGCTTTCAATACTTTCAAATAGAGATAACACATATATACTGTGCAAGTAATAGGTTGTGTTGGTTAAAAGGGTGTTAATTGTGAAAATACATCATTTACTTCTAAAGTTGTGAATATACAAACCATCTTATAAAATATTGATGTATAGATATGTCAAAAATCCTAATTTGTGCTAGAAAATAGTTTATTTATTGAGAAAATTGTGTTTGAAATAGCAACATGGGTCTTAGTATCAATTTGGTGCATCACCAATTAGTTTTTAGATTTTATTTTTATGTTATTTTCCATTCTTTTTCTCAACAAGTAGCACTATAGATTAAATTAGGTGAGTAAAAAGGGAGGCAACACTTCTAGAGGTTGACTCTAGTTTACCAAAGCCCAAACTTTGAGGAGTCTTCCCATTTTTCAATAGGTAGTTGAGATGATAGCTCAACAAGGGTGCATACTTGATTGACAACAATTCCCTACACCAAAAATCCTATAAATAGCAATAAAGTACCAACCTATGTTCACTATGCTTATATTGCAAATGTAGTCTCTAGGGTTGTAGAGAAATATTTTGAGCACCAATGGAGAGTTGCTATCTTGGGGAGATATAACCACTAGGCTACCTACATTATTTGTATTTGGAAAAATATTAGAGCTATCATTGTTGTTTTTAGGGAATTTAAGAAACCATTCTATATTTTGTAATTAGGATATTCATTGAAATTTTTATTTTAATATAAAAGATGAGTATGATTTCCTTTGGTTACTTCTAGATTTAAGCTTAAATGGAGAAGGTGCTAATGGAATTCTAACATTTATAGGATTTACTCAAATATCATCATGGACACACCATGCCTCCCAAGGTGCATAGGAGCAATCATAACCACTCTAACAATAGTGGCCATTCCTTATCAAGATCAACATGTAATATGGGTTATTTCATTCCCTTCATAAGAAGTGATCCATTTATCAATACACCATGGCTATACATTCTCCTCTTGTTGTGGTTACACAACATGTGAATACACCATTGATGCTCAATTCATCATAATGATGGGTTATTTTGTTTCCCCTTACTATTCTAGATTAATTAGTGTCACAAGATGAATTGGTGGCTCTAAGAGTATTAGATGAACATGCCCAATGGATGGTTCTATAGACAAATGACCCTATACAACTCCCATTTGAGACTATTATATTTGCTTAAAAGTATATTTTTTATTTATTGTTATAGATTTTTGTAAATGCACATTTTTTGAGTTGTGAAGTCAACTAACCACTCGTTATTATAAGCCTTCTAAAACTATGTTTTAAAATTTTTATACTTAATACAACTATATTTGAAACATTTCTAATTAAAAAATATAACAAGAACTAATTGATATTAACAAAATATGCTTCAAATCACTTAAATAAAATTTTATTTAATGAAATTGTGAAAAAAAACATATATGATTTTATCTTCTTCTCATTTACACATTTTTAAATTGATGATGTAATTAAAATTACTTTACAAGTATTATAGAAAAATTAAATGAATTAATCCTAAAAGTTTTCGTATATACAGCCTTAATAAAATTTTAATTATATTTGACCACAAAAATACTTATATACGGCATTTTTCAATTGTGTTTCGGATTGCGACTTATCGTATGTCATCTATCTCAATCTCTAGAAAGACGTGCATCAGTTTCTCACATTCTCGGGAAGAATAATTAGGTAGGGCCAAGCAGCTGCTATTTCTTGTTCGACAACTTTTGTCACATCAAGATAAAGAGAGTTGGAAATTTCAGGGATAAAATTGGCCTTGGGTGGGACAACTGTCCACATACATAATTAAATCAGTTGTTTAAATTTATTGTTTCGTTTCACTTTCCTTTCAAAATTTCCGCGCTCTCCTTTTGATTCCTTCCGAGATATCGAGGAAATTAGGGAGAGGGCTGGTAATATCGCAAGGGTCCATTAGTCGCACCCAATCGCATATATAATACCCAATAGTCGCTTTATATAATGTCCAATAGTTGTGGATTTGACTACCCATAATTAAACAAAAATGTATGCTTTTTGATCTAAAAGCAACCAATCATGTGATACCACATCAGCCAACTACTCATGATGTAATGCAATTCCAGAATTGGTCTCACTATTTTTGGGGCTTTTGACACTGACAAAACGATGCTGATGTGGCATCAAATTTGATGATGTGGCCCTGAAACCTTAGTTATAAGCAGAGAACTTGCCAAGTAAGCTGCTGTAAAAATTGGGAGGATTTGAAATTTCGGAGGATAATTAGAAGTGTGAAGTTAGGGTGCGACTACTGGGCCCTCTCCCCATGCCTTTCTACTGACTTCTTATTAGGCCTATTTATGGCTTCTACGATTTAGAAGGCAGTAACAATTTCCTCCATTCTTATTCCTTACTGCCGTTATTCAAGTCCTACAAATGGAGGAGTTCAGGCATTACAAACCTCAGTCATCTCAATTTTCCATTCGTAAGAGAAAAAAATACGACGTTTTTCTGAGCTTTCGAGGTCCCGACGTGAGAAAAACATTGGTGGATCATCTCCACCAATCTCTCTCCACTGCTGGAGTGAATGTCTTCATAGACAGTGAGAAACTGGAAAAGGGGAAAAATATTGGAATGAATCTGGAGCAGGCCATTCAAAATTCTACCATCTATATACCCATCTTTTCTCCTGATTACGCGAATTCAGCATGGTGCCTCAAGGAGCTCTCCCTCATGTGGAATATCAAATCCACTAGCACATACCCTATACTGATGATACCTCTCTTTTATAATGTGGAACCATGTGAGGTCAGATATCCTGATTCGAGAGGTCCATACGCCGAGGCTTTCAGTAAACATCGGACACAGGGTAGGCATAGCCCAGGGGAGATCCAAGGCTGGAGGGTTGCGCTGAACCAAGTCTCTTGTTTATCTGGGTGGTCTCTAAAGGAAACGTCCTTCGGGTACTTATACTCTTTTATGTGTGTGTGTTGTATTTTGAAATCGTAGGCATTTAAGAAAAGTAAAATTAGTGTCTCAATGTCTGGAATGTGGCAGGTTCGAAGGGAAGCTTGTGAAGCACGTGGTGAAGGACGTTCTCAAGGAACTGGATATTGGAACGTTAGATGTGGCCAGACGCCCTGTGGGACTCATTCCTCGCTGTGAGGAGGTGATATAGTTGTTGAAACTGGGCGATCAGAAAAGTGATAGGCTCACCCTTGGTATTTGGGGCATTGGTGGTCTGGGTAAAACGGCTCGGGCTTAAACATCACACACTAAGCTGCTTTGACTGCTTATGTGGCAGATGTGGGCCCATGTTTGTAGCCAGCGTCCGTTTCCGTTCCCGTTCAGACAATGGTTGCTTTAATTTCAAATTCAAACGATTCCCGCGCGAATGGATGGTTTGATCGCATAAAACAAGACATCAGATCAGAACACAAATGCGCAGGTGTTAAGCCAGACAACACAACCTTTGCTAGCATCCTCCCAGCCTGCGCCAAAATGGGAGCTTTGGAACAGGGTATGGACATCCATTACAGGATTAACGTTAGAGGAATTTTTGTCAGATGTTGTAGCTGTAACTTCTCTGGTAGACGTGTATGCAAAAAAGTGTGGGCATAGACAAGGCACACGAAATGTTTGACAGAATGCACGCATTTGGTCAGATCAATATCATATTGCTGCTGCACTTGACGAGGCGTACCCTCAAGTCATGGAGATTCAACAAATTTCAAGCTCCTCTGTGCACTGCGAATTGTTTGGTAATAATTTTGATCCCCATAGTAGATCAAAACTAAATAGTGCATTCAGGAATTACAGGAAAGAGTCCACAAAGGTAGTCCAATTGTGTTTGGCACCTGCACTGAAACAGAAATCATTAAAGAGATGCTTCGATTTTCTGCGGAGGACGTATAAAAATAGCAGAGACAGTTTAAGTTGGGAAGCAAATGACGGCTTGGTAGAGGAATCATATGCATTTACCCATAAGATTGTTGAACGCAACAGAAATGCCTCCAAAAACTGTTTGATAGAATGCAGGATATACAAAATGTGGAAGCACGGACAAGGCACATGAACTGTTTTAAAGAATGCCTCAAACAAATATGTTCTCAATGCCCTGTTTACAGGATATTAACAAAACGGATTTATTGAAAATACTTTAGAAACTTGCAACCAAATGCAATTGGCAGGTGTAAAGCCAGACTCCACAACCTTTGCCAGCATCCTTCCAACTTATATCAAATGGGAGCTTTGGAACAGGGTATGGATAGAAATTTTCTCAGAGGTAGTTGCAACTGCTCTTGTAGACATTTATGTAAAATGTAGCTACATATTTATAAGTAATTTTGATACCATAGATAATTGTAGGTACAATTCACTGTACAAACTAATGAAGAATATGTAAGTTTAAGGTAGTTCACAAGGTTTAGCTAAGGTATATGTTTATGTTGAAACTAGCAAAATAATTATTTTGAATTTTAATGGTTGGAATTGTGGGGCCTCCCCTACTTCCTCCAACCCTTCAAAATATCAAAAGAATAATAAATTTCAAAAAAGAAATGACAATAAAGAATATAAATCTAGTTCCAATAAAATTTCTATGATATCTAATTTTGCATCATTCAAAAATTAAGGGCTTAGGAAATTTCAAAGCTTAGCAAACCATTAGATAATGTTCTTCAAACCTTCCTAATAATTTGGCCAACCTTAATTCCATCAATCTATTGGATTCCTCTAGAGGATTATCTAAGAGTTATAGTGAATAATCCTTCTACAATTTCCATGGAGTTAATACACACCATACATATACCTGTAAGGAATTCAAGCATAAAATTCTATATCTCATTGATAATAATGCGATTCATGTTGATGGTGTGAATGATGGGGGAAATTATTTGGTCGCTCCACTAAAATAAAATTGGAAATTTTAGGCTAATAATTTTCCATTGCATACACAATTTAACAATATTGAACACTAATAGGTATTCACGCATCCAACTAATTCTATGATGTATACACAAATGAATAAAGAGCCTATGAATACAAAGTATGTTTGTTCCTCTTCCCACACTTCTATAAAAACATTTATGGCTATCATTCATCAATTTCACCTCCTTATGTACCTTCAATTATTTAATTTTATGAAATTTTGAACCACAATTATTATGATCAATTTTATGGTCATGGTTTTCTTCATGGTGAAAAATGTGAAGATATTCACATTAATATAGGCAATTAGTATAACATATGCATAGAAGAATTTCATATAATTAAAAATTTAGCATCAAACGATTATACATATTTATGTGTTGTTCTAAACATAAACAATGACATTCTTGTGGACACTTTGAGGAGTATTGTCTTTATTCGTGACATGGAGCTTAAGGAGGTGGATGGAATTTTTCGATATCATCCCTTCAAGTGTTGGTTAGATTTTGTATTTTACTTGGGAGACCTTAGTTACAATAATTAAATGTGATACCCTTTATGATACATCAATGTCTGAGGGCCCACATCCGCTACATAAACAAATAAAGCAACTAGTGTGGATGTTTAAGCCCCACGTAAAACCACCCTGTCAAAAGCCCTTTATAACAAGATCCATCACCTCTTTGACGCCGCTTCTTTTGTATCTGATGTAAGAAGCTTACAGGAGTCTAGCTCTCGGGGCCTTAGAAAATTGCAACAACAGATCCTCAGGGATTTGCTGAAATCACCGTTAAAGGTGAATGATATAGATCATGGAAAAATTCTAATGAGAAATCATTTGGCATCCTTAAGAGCACTGGTGATTTTGGATGATGTTGACAATGTGCGACAGTTGGATGCTCTGATGGGTGACTGGTTTGGAGAAGGTAGCAGAATCATCATTACAACCCGAAATAAACGTGTCTTGGAGTTAAGGCAAGTAAACGTGATTTACCTCATGAGGGGACTTGAACATGCTGAAGGTTTGGAGTTATTCAGTTGGCATGCCTTTCTCAGAGCCCGCCCGAAGAGAGGTTACAGAGATATGGCGGAGCGAATTGTGAAAGCTTGTTCGGGTCTTCCTCTTTTCTTGGAGATTATAGGGACAGACCTATATGACAGCGATCACATTAGATATTGGACCGAGGCTCTACGCAAACTTGAAAATGTAGGCCACAATTCTGTATTTGAAACCCTCAAAATTAGTTACGATACTTTAACCAGTGTAGAGAAATTCATCTTCTTAGACATAGCCTGCTTTTTTGTCAACCTCAAGAGCAAAGATCTTGACCGTAATATTGTGAAAATTCTATTACAGTTACTGATTATTAATCTTCTATCTAATACATAGATTATTTGACTCTAAAAATTAATTCTCAGCAAATATCGAAAAATAACACAACTGCAACTTCACCAATAAAACTCACAGAAATAGAGAAGAAAACATTCACAATAATGAACACAATATTTTTGGACAAATTGTCCATGGAAAAACCCCGAAGGGAAAACCACTACTGCAGATGAGGAATTATATTAAACTTCAGCAAAATTAAGGAATACAAAACTGCTTGCCTCTTACTGGCAGAGCTCCGACAATATCCTTCTCCGGAAATTCTTCCCTCAATTTCTCCTGCTGAAATTCCACAGCTGCTATCCCCAACGCTATCACTGCGCCCTTGCTAACACTACAAGACTATTTGCTCTCACTGCAAATTTACTTGCTATCACTGCAAGTCTTTCTCAACTCTATACTTGTGTGTTCTCCAAATGCCCATTGATCCCCTTTTATACTTTTCTCATTGGAAAACTAATGGCCATGATTTAATCTCAATCAATGGCTAAGATTAAATAGACTTTAAAAACCCTAACTAACTGGATTCTAGAAGTCTCTTAGGGAAATCCTCAATTTATTTAATTACATAATTATCTTGTGATAACCTCACCCTTTCCTCGAGGTCTCTAGAAAATAATTAAATAATTAAATAACAATACTTGGGAATGGAGACACCTATCCAAGCTACATAAATTAACACTCCCCCTTAGCGAGGAAGGTGTTCTACATGACACCCAACTTATCTTTGAAGAAGATAAATTTTGCCTTCCCCAATGCCTTAGTCAAAATGTCTGCTACCTGCTGATCTGTAGGTATATACTGTAGCTGAACAATCCCGCGCTGTACACAATCTCTGATGAAATGATATCTGATGTCTATATGCTTAGACCTATCATGAAACACCGGATTCTCAGTCAACTTGATGCAACTCTAATTGTCGCAGTGTATCACCGTAGTCTCAACCCTCTGACCAAACAAGGCCACCAGCAACTTCCGAAGCCATATCGCCTCACACGTCGCCATGCTAGCTGCTATGTATTCTGCCTCTGCAGAACTCAAAGCCACAGACTTCTGCTTCCTGCTATACCAAGAGACAACTCCTGATCCCAAGCTAAAGCAACACCCTGAAGTGCTTTTCCTGTCCGTTGTACTGCCTGCCCAATCTACGTCAGTATAGCCTATCAACCTGATACCATCACCTCGAGTATATTTGATTCCATACTCGATTGTACCACGCAAATACCGCAACACATGCTTTGCTGCCGTCCAATGCACTCTCTTCGGCTCCACCATGAACTAACTAAGAGAGTTTACTGCAAAGGATATATCTGGCCTGGTGTTGACCAAATACATGAGAGACCCAATCAACTGTCTGTATAAGGTGGGGTCTACATCCTCCTCTCTGGATGTCTCTACCTTCTTCCAATTCGTGATCATAGGAGTAGACATGGCTCTGCAATCCTCCATCTCGAACCTCCTCAAGATTTCGATGCAGTATTTCCCTTGTCCAAGAAAAATCTCTCCATCTGTCTGCCATACCTCCATGCCTAGAAAGTAGTGCATAAGCCCCAAATCCTTCATCTCGAACTCTGCTGCAAGGTCCCTCTTGCTTTCCTCTATGAGCCCTAGTGAACCTGTTAAAAACAAGTCATCCACATAAAGAATAAGAATGAGAACCTCACCCCCAACCACCAAGTAGTAGAGGTTAGCATCCACTTCACTCTTCATGAAGCCCATTCCCTACAAGTATTTATCAATGTGCTCATACCATGCCCTGGGAGCCTGTTTGAGTCCGTACAAAGCTCTCTTCAATCTGCACACGTGGGTTGTACTGCTGTGTGCCACAAAGCCCTCTGGTTGTTCTATGTATACCTCCTCTTTCAATTCACCATTAAGAAACGCTGTCTTGACATCCATCTGATGGATCTGCCATCCCATTTGTGCTGCAAGAGAGATCACGACTCGTATAGAAGTATACCTAGCCACTGGAGCAAATGTCTCCTCATAGTCAATTCCCTCCTTCTGAGAGAACCCCTTGGCCACAAACCTTGCCTTGTATTTCTCGATGCTACCATCTGCACCGTGCTTGATCTTATAGATCCAGCGTGATCCAACCACTGCCCTATCTGTCGGTCTAGACACAACCTCCCACACATCGTTCTGCACTATTGAGGTATACTCCTCAACCATTGCATCTTGCCACACTTGTTGCTGTGCAGCCTCCTGATAGCTAGAAGGTTCACTATCTACCAACTGACTAACTAATTCCATATAGTCATCATACCTGGCTGGTTGTCTCCGCTGTCTACTACTCATCCTAGGAGCTCCCACAAACTCCCGAGTATCACTTTGTGACTGTTGGTTCTTGCTACCAACTGTAGAGGATGAAGTAGCGACCTCCATATCACCCTAATGCATCTCTTGGATTTGCCGACCGCTGCTCTATAATTTCTACTTAATTCTCAAGACTCGAGCTTTTTGCATGTACTAGTAATCAGACTGAAGCCATTGTCCTTGATCTCGTTGAACGATCCCATTTTAATTTCCACGCTTTCACTGATCATCTCATTGCAAATCTTCCGACCTCTTGAATGCCTTGTCCCTCCATGAACTTGACATCAATGCATCTTCAACGAGTAGTCCCCCCGGTCCCTAGAATAAATATCCGATATGCCTTTGAGGTTTCACTGTACCCCACAAAGTACCCTCTCTCTGCAGTCTGATCTAACTTGGAACGTGTCACACCTGGAATGTGACAATATGCCAAACTCCCAAATATCCTGAAGTGGCTAACATCTGGCTTCTTCCCTGAGAACGCCTCCTCTGGTGTCATCTTGCCTAATACCTTATGTGGAACCCTGTTTTGTATGTACACTGCTGTACTGCATGCCTCTGCCCATAAGTAACGTGGCATATCCTGGTCATACAGCATAGCCCTTGCCGCCTCTGATATAGACCGATTCTTCCTATCAGCAACCCCATTCTGCTGTGGGTTGTATAAATGCCCACTCTCTTCGATTCCTTCCCTACTACGTAACTCCTCGAACTCTCTTTGTACTCTCCATTGTTCGACCGAAAACCTTTATCTTTCGCCGACCCTCCACAAGAGCTTTGAACTCTTGGAAGCGACTGAAAACCTCATCCTTGGTCTTCAAGAAGTATATCCAGGTCTTCCTAAAGAAATCATCAATAAAAGTAACAAAGTACTCATATCCTCTGAGAGACTTCATCGACATTGGTCCACATATGTCTAAATGTACTAGATCAAGAACACCCTTGGATCTAGTGTCACTCCTTGGAAAAGTTGCTTTCGCAAACTTCCCCAACACACATCCCTTACATACATCATCATGCTCTGTGCTCACCTCAGGAACACCTGTCACAGCCTCACGAAGCATTTTAAGTGCTCCATGATGTATATGGCCCATCCTCCTATGCCATAGCTCTCCTTGATCTCTAGAATTACTACTGCTCATCAGTGCCTTATGAGTATCAAACTGCAACCTATAAAGTCGGCCGCTCCTAACTCCAATAGCTATGGGTGATTTCCAATCCTTGTGCTTGATTAACACACTTGCCCCTCTAAAGAGTACATTGTAACCTTTATCCTGAAGGACAGATATGGAAATCAAATTCATACCCAAGCCTGGCCCATGCAACACATCATGAATGGGAATCCGCTTACCATTCTCCCTCTGAAATAGAACAGTCCCTTTCCCAACTGGATTGAGCTTGGACATGTTCCCCATAGAAATCTGCATTCTGATGTCCTCCTTATAGCTGGAGAAGTACTCTCTAACTCCTGTCATATGAAATGATGCCCCACTATCTATATACCAAACACCCTGTGAGGTTGAGCTAGCCATACAAGCTATGAGAGCGAACTCATCCTCCATTCTACTAGAGAGCTCATCTGCACTTGCTGAAGCTGCTGTCTGCTTCTTGCCTTTCTTCCTTTGCGGGCAATCGCTGACATAGTGGCCAAACTCGTGACAGTCATAGCACTTGACTTTAGATAAGTCCTTCTTCTTCTCACCTTGTGGATTTGATCCTTTACTAGACCCCTTCTTTGCTTTCCCTTTTTCCTGCAAGGGCAATGTTCTCCTGTTCTGCCTCACTTTGCTGACTCTTGCTACTGGTCCTACTGACAAGACTTAGTCTAAGCTCCTCTTGAGTGAAGTCACTCCAAAGTCGATCCCAACTCGGCAAGGTGTCTCGTCCATTAATAACTTGAACAAAGACATCCCACTGCTTAGTAAACCCATTTAGGGCTATTCGCACTAGCTCGTCATCACCTAGATTATCTCCAACAGCAGCCAACTCATCCTTGACAAGTCTGAGTCTGGTGAGGTAACTTGTCACGTCCTCTCCCTTGTTCATCCGAGTAGTCCTCAACTTTTATTTGAGAATCAGCTTCCGATTAGTGGTAGCATTCTGGTACAGATTCAGAATGGCATCCCACATCTTCTTCGCTGTATCTAACTCTGCGACATGTGGAACAATATGATCCTTGACACCATCAAGAATCATCCTCCTCGCCTTGGCATCTTCCTTCTTATATGCTAAGAGCTGTGCTAGATCTGTAGGTACAGGTACAACACTGGTCACATATTCCTTGATCCCATTCTCTTCCAGCAACAAAGAAATTTTGGCTTTCCAGACACCAAAATTTGAGGCTCCATCCAATTTGTCCTAATCTCTTAAACCTACTGAGGCCATCTTAAAAGATAAAAGAAAACAAATAATAATAATTCTGAAGAGGCAGGATCTTTCCTTCCTGTGTTGAGCCTTATCTGCCCTCAGATCAGCTCTGATACCATGTGAAAATTCTATTGCAGTTACTGATTATTAATCTCCTATCTAATACATAGATTATTTGACTCTGAAAAATTAATTCTCAACAAATATCGAAAAATAACACAACTGCAACTTCACCAATAAAACTCACAAGAATAGAGAAGAAAACATTCACAATAATGAACACAATATTTTTGGACAAATTGTCCGTGGAAAAACCCCGAAGGGAAAACCACTACTGCAGATGAGGAATTATATTAAACTTCAGCAAAATTAAGGAATACAAAATTGCTTGCCTCTTACTGGCAGAGCTCCGGCAATAATCTTCTCTGAAAATTCTTCCCTCAAATTCTCCTGCTGAAATTCCTCCTGCTGAAATTCCACAGCTGCTATCCCCAACGCTATCACTGCGCCCTTGCTAACACTGCAAGACTATTTGCTCTCACTGCAAATTTACTTGCTATCACTGCAAGTCTTTCTCAACTCTATACTTGTGTGTTCTCCAAATGCCCATTGATCCCCTTTTATACTTTTCTCATTGGAAAACCAATGGCCATGATTTAATCTCAATCAATGGCTAAGATTAATTAGACTCTAACAACCTTAACTAACTGGATTCTAGAAGTCTAGAGGAATCAATTAATTAATTGCATAATTATCTGAACTGGCTCAGCCCTTTTTGGAGGTCTCTGAAAATAATTAAATAATTAAATAACACTATACTTGGCAATGGAGACGCTTGTCCAAGCTACATAGAAATTAACAAATAGGACTTTCAATAAGGATTTTTATGATAGATTCTGGAGTGCTTTAGGGTGCGAACCTGTGTATACAAGCCTTAGAACTCTTGAAGAGAAGGCACTCATTGCAGTCCATGAGCACAGGTATACCGAGGTCATGGATGAGGATATAGATGAAGAGGACCACGGAGGTCAGTACTCTTGTGAATTTTCTATGCATGAGCAGATAAGAGACATGGGCAGACGAATTGTCTTAGAGGAATCGGAGAAGGATCCAACCAAACGCAGTAGACTGTGGAAGGAGGAGGACATATGTAAGCTAATGGCTTCTGGTACACTCCAGGTACTGTTTATCCTCTGTTTCAAACTTTATAGCAATCAAATCTAAAACGAAAATGATGTGTAACTGACGAGGGCCGAAAAAATTCCCACCCTTCCGTAAATGATTTTTTTGCTTTGCTCGTCATTGTTATGTTTTGTAACTGCTGTAGTTGTTTAGATAGCGGTTCTGTTTTTCCTTAAACGGGTGTGGGTTGCCGAGTCAGGAGGTTTTTGGGATCTAGTATGGAAAAGACATTTTGGGAAAAAATAGTATCATTTGTTCTTCACTCACTGCAATGTCAAGTTTGCTTATGAAAAGACATTTTGGGATAAGGCAGTATAATTCTCTGCTGTTTTTAGTGCTCCATTTAGAATCTTCTCTTCAGATCTGAGTAATCTAAGCGATGCTAAGCGATGCTCTGGCTTTCATGCTAAATAGGGAAACTCAAGAGTAGAGGGCCTCATGTGGAGAAGGCGTATGGAGCTTCAGCATATAGACACTTTGGCATCGATGCAGAAATTATATTTCTTGATGTGGTGGAAATTGCAAGTAACTTCTGAGATAAAAGAACTACCTACAAACCTAAAATATCTGGTTTTATCCGAGTGTCAATTGAAGGGCTACAATCCCCAGGTCAGTTACTCTCCACTCGAATTTTAGTAAAAAAGAACCACAAAAGCAGTATGCAGTTATTTATTTGCTTTGCAGGGATAATATTTTTGCGCATGATCTCACTACACTTTTTGTTCTCGTAGATGACTGGAGTAGAGAGCGGTAGCGTCCATAATGGATCATTTGTCCTATCCCCTGTTCTTCCTAAATCCATAGCACAACTCTTGTGTCTGCAATACCTTGATATGAGCGGTACTAAACAGACTTGTCTTCCAAAAGAAGTCTGCGAACTTCACTGCCTGGAGGAATTATATTTAAGCAGATGCAGTTTAAAGGCCCTGCCTGAAGCTTTTGGAAACCTTACCAAGCTAAAGACGCTTGACATTAGCAACAATTTCTTGTCAGAATTTCCACCAAGCTTTCAACATCTGGAATCTTTGGTGAATCTAGAGATGGCGTGGAATGAACAACTTGTAATTTTTCCTGCTCTTCCAACACGTCTCATTACTCTCAATGCCAGAAGATGCTCAAAATTACAAGTAATCTCTTCAATGTATGATATGGAATGTTTGAAGACTATGGATCTATCTCACTGCAAAACTCTTTGTCAACTTCCATCATTGTATTGGTGGAGATCTTTGAGATATCTTAATCTAGATGGATGTAAGCAACTTGTCAAATTGGATGAAATGCTTCCAGAGACGGCTCCTTCTTTACGCATTTCCGGCTGCTCCACAATTGCAGAAATTATCCTCTGGAATGGAATTTGTTTGTCAATCCGCTAAAATTAAAACCAACATTTAAGGCCTAGTTTCTTCAGGACTCTTCGCCCAAGGTTCTCTTATGCGTACTTCTGATCCAAACACCAAAGGCTATGCCTTGATGGGATTGCAGAACACGTGGTAAAGTTAATCCCCTAACTTGTTTGAATGACAGGATTTTGAATACTTGGAGCAACTGGACTTGTCGGTATCTCCTGCAGAGGAGTTGCTTGGTGAAACGCAACCTCTTGTAGGCCAAATGTACCGCAAAGTGGAAAGGGACACTTCATCCGTAGCAGTCTTATTTTGCTTTGTATTTGACAGCAATGAGAATGTCCGTCTTCCAGAGATGGAAGTGGTAATGACATTGTTGGATGATGACCATGAGCACTCATTTTCTCGAACTTTCAAACTCCCTTCGCTTATGAAAGAATATGGCAACGGGAAAAATATCCTGCGAGTATGCGTTTTAAATGGATGGGATCAGAGAAAATATTCTGCCATACCATTTTTTGAGGAGGGTGAGATGAGATGCTCGTACCGTGTAGAGGATCGATCGTCTAAGCGGGAGAGTCCGGTGTTACTAAGGCAAGTGGAAATTTTTCTCTTGTCTGATGAAGACGTTATTTCTTCAAAAGTCTCTAAATTTTTGAAACAGTGGAAATTATTGTCGTCTTCCAATGACAGTGATGGCAGCGGCTATTCTCCACACAAGATAGAGCAGGGTATACAAGATGAAAAAGTGGGATGTTCTATATTGTAGACACGTGTCATTTAGTATTTATATTTTTTTATGTTTAGTTTGTGTAGAGTAAGATGGGAAGAGGATGAGTATTAGCAATAATGAAGGTTGGGGAAGTGAAGGGAAAATGAGAAAGCATCTTGCTGAAAGAAGAGAGGAATTTAAATGTTGAAAAGTACTGAAAATTATGTCAAAATTTTATCTAAGCGTTACAAATAAAATTTAAGGGTTAGAGTGATGTTAAAAGTATTTGAAAGAATATTTGAAAAGATTGTAAAAATATTGGAAGATATTCTAATACTCTTTTTTTTTTTTTTTTGATTTGTTTGTATATTCATACCATCATGTTATATAACCATTGGTTCTTGGTATGGAGATCAATACTTTACCATAGACATGGCCCTTTTTATACCGGGATAACTCTAAAACTTGTGTGGTAGAAAATTGCTAATAGTTGTAACTTTAATTAGTATTTAAACACATAACTTTATGAACAAAATACGCTTCGGGTTGGACACACACCTCATCTAAGAAAATTCTCAATAAATCAAACAAAAAAATAAGTAATACATTTGAATAATATGTAAAAAAACATTCATAAGACTTTGAAGAAAGGAGACAAAAATTCAAACAAAAAATGTTTAGGTTTGGAAAGTACAAACTTGCAATGAATGTATTTTAATTGAATGTGTGACAACTAGATAAACAACTTCATCTTTAGATATAAAAATGTCACAAAAATGATGCAAGGCTTTCATGGTGCAAAATTTGCTAAATATAATGGCATAGTGACTACATACATCAATTCTAAAAATTCCTACAAAGACAAAGACTATCAAATGTTGGAATTAATCCAAAATTCTTACGTACCTACATTTACTCCTTTGTAATATCATTAATCTCTCTACATACTTCATCCTTTCTTTCCATAATACCAAAATAATTTTGAGCTCCTCTTCATGCCACCATCCAACAATTCAACATAGTTTTTGAACATGTTTCAATTTCAAATCCCTTTTATAGGATTTCTTATAGAAAAATTAATTATAATTTAATGTTTTTGGTTTTCTCTCTTAGTTGGGCATATATGTACGCTCAGAAGTCTTTTTGGTGTGCGAAAAGAAAATAAAAAGGTACAACTTCTAGAATTACAAAAGCAATAGCTTGAAACAACTACTAGAATAGGGGACTATGAATTTCAATAATTTTTGAGTAATATGAAAGAGTAGTAGCTTTGTAATTTGTTTATGATGACATAAATTTGTATGCCAAGTGGATATTATATGAAATAAAAATCCTTTTGATATCTCTATGTTATTCATTCATACTCTTCATTTATGTTTTTCTTTGTCATAGTTTACATCATTTTCCTCTTCCCTTCACTTGGTATCAGACTAGGCTTATCACAATAGAGATTTACAACTAGCTAAAATTTCTAGCAAAAGTGTATTCAAAGAGACAAGTTTTCATAGTCAACAATTGAAACAAGAACAAGCTTAGCAAACCCACAAATCCCACTATTTAATGGGAAGAATTATGATT
>VDFB02199617.1:0-14921 GCA_007258455.2 Sequoia sempervirens
TTTTTTTCCATGAAGGATAAAATTCTATTTTTTTTCGAATTTAGATTTGTAACTATGATATCTAGTGCTTCCAATTAGTTTCATAGTGTTTTATTGAATATTTTTTCCTTAATCAAGTTTTGAAGTCAAACCAATTACAATTCAAACATAGGCGGACCATATATGTAACATAAATTTTTTTGTATGTATAGAAATTCGAATTTTTTGGTTGGATCAAGGACTTCAATATACGGTGCACTCATATTTTTCAAAAAAAAATATAATCTTCATATTTTTCACATGTGCAAAACAAAGAGATTGATTTTTAGGTAAAACCTACATTAGCAAGAAATAAAAATAAATATAATAATAAATTTAAATTTATTTAAAATTATAATTTTGGGGGCTTATAATAATGACTACATAGTTACAAAAAAAAAAAAAAGAGTTCATTTGATCCCCCAAAAGGTAAACCAAAAGTGGTTTTTTATCAGCATTTTGATAGGTGTAAAAGAGACTCTGTTATAGGTATGGTTTAAAACTAGCAGGGTTCTATCCAAGGGGATTTGATCTAAGGTAGTTTGATCAAACCCTCTTCAATTGGAATGCTTTGAATGGAACTTTGTAAGGCTTAAATCAATATATTTTTTAAAAATATTTGATTTCAACAAAAATTAAAATCTCTCAGAAATTGTAAACCAACTTTGTGGGATCACTGTGGTATGATTTCCCTACTCTTCGATGAAAAGATTGGTCTGGTAACCTCATAATACTAGCCTTCCTAAGCATTGTAGTCTATCCTACATAACTAAAGCTACCATACATTGGCTACAAACTACATGCATGGCATTCCCATCTTGGTTATGCAAACCTACCTCACGGGTATGTGCAGGATCATCATGGAAAAAATAGGCCCTTAAGTGGCAAAAAAATTAGAAAAATTAGAGTTGGGCAACTAGATGTAAAAATTTGAATAATTTATCTATATTATTTAAAAAATATGTAAGAATAGAATTTGTAGAAAATTGATTGTAGTTTCTAAACTACTAGGTTTTTTAAATCTATTTGGTGAAATTTTGAAATTTCAATGCGGTCGTGCCTAAATTTGAGGAAAAAATAAAAGAAGTAGGTGTGTCTATCTGACCACTAGCCTGATAAAATGATAATATTTTTATAATATTGTAGCAGAAATATAAGTAAATTCTCATGTCCCAGAATGTGATGCATGTTTTCTTAATTTTTATTACAACTTTTAAAAGATATAAAAACTCGTATGTCTGACCACCTTAACTTGGTCAAAAATTAATGAAATTTAATTTTTCTTTTTTTAATTTGATATAGTATGTGAAGTATAGAATGTGACTCATGTTTCAAATTCAAAAAATGTGATACCATTTGAAATCTATAGATGTTTTTCAATTATCTTCTCAATCAGGACTTTAGTCGTAATTCAAATAGAAATTGAATAATAATTATTTATTAAATTCAAAGTAAAGCATAATTTATATTGGTGGAAAGTTGAGAATCTCCTTTAAAAACCCTTTTCATTTCATCAATTTTGGGTAAAAAAAAAGTCATCAGCCACATACCTATCATATTGCCACTTTTTGGCCCATCATGATCCTGCACATACCCTCACAATGAGCTGACAAGTGTAATCAGTGGATACTTACACTACTTTGGCAAAATATTTCATATATACAATCACTTGGCACTTCAAGCATAGTCGTATGTTCACCTGGCACCCCTTAGCTCAATTTGGTAAATTACCACACATACTCTTTCCACTCATAACATAATTTCATCCTAAAAGGTGATGGCATAACTAAGTGAGCACTAGGTTACTCCCATCCATGGATTATCCTAACCCCGAGATCAACCAAATTAACCATACATATACATATAGTATTGAAAATTGATAGTTTTAACATAATAATTCAAGATAATATCATCTCATATTTCATACTCTATGTAAGCATACATACATTTTTTAAAAACCTAGGTATTATACTAATACACTATGATTACCTTGTTTAGCGAACACAACTACACAATTCCAAAATATGAAATAAATATAAATATAATTATCAACCAACAAGGTTTCACAAAAATAAGAATTCACCAAAGATCATGCAAGCTCACCAAAATAAGAAATAATCAAATTTTATGCAAGCGAGCTCAACATAACATTAATCCACCTTTTTCCTCAAACACTTTCATTCTTAAACAATTTCAATTTCAACATAGAAAGAATAGAGAAGTAAAATTAGCATTATTGGAATTATAACTTCCAATGAAGACACTACTTCTTAAGCTTAAAATTCCCATAGTCACGCTTGTTGCTCCTTTTATGATCAACCTATGTCTAATGCTAGTCTTTCTCAAAACTCTTAACAACTAAAAATTTTCAAAGCAATATCTCTTTTCTTACTAATGCACTTAGCAACCTATTTGCAAATAAAACAATAGAAATGAACTTCAAAATAATTATTGAAAGATAACGAATGAATGACCAAAAGGATAAGAAGCTTAGATTCTACTTATACTAAAATTTGAGAAAATTATTGCTACAAGCAAGCTCTACAATCCGCCACCTTTTCTCTTCAACTGACATCACTTAACAATAAAAACCAACTTCTATAAATGAGTTGAATAAGCCAATTGAAGTGAAATGTGGTTGCTCAAATAGTTGATATGCAAACAAATATATAGTCCCTATATTTTCAATCTCTCTTATGTGGCAGAGTCACCCTTTTTAACTAACAACTACTATTTTGCTAAGTCAAACACATAAATGTTTACCTACATGTTTCTTATTTGCATATCAAGTCAACTTCTTCTTTAGTTTCATCCAACTCATGACTTTTGACAAAGTCTTATGCTCTAATATGGTTGTGCATGGCTTTTTCAGTGCAACACTTTGACTTATATTTGTATTCTATCTCTTACATGGCATAGCATATATTATCTATTAAAATTCCTTACAAATTTTTCCCACGTGCTTCCATATTATGCACTTTAGTTTGCAATAATAAACATTCTACATTTTATGTGCTATCAATAACAATAATATTCTCACATATGTGAGAGCTTTATGTGCAACGTATGGTTTATACTTGTTGGCTTTATACAAGCCATTCACCATTTATATGGTTTGTATTATATATGTGTTATTTTACTTATAATATTTCAAATATATATAAACATGCTAGAATAGTCTGAGCTACATTGCACTGGTGATATCTCTTAAGAGACCAAAGTGCAAAAAGGTAGAAAATTTCGACTAGGTGTTACTCAAAAACTGTGGCACTTAGAAACATTTTTTATAAAGGTACCAAATCATGTAGGGCCCATATATAATAAATTCTCTTAGTTTTTAATATCTCTAAGTCATTTTCCCATGGTGTCCAATTTTCAGTTGATGGAAAAAGTGTCAAATGCATGCAGTGTAAAGTTGTAAGGTGGTGTAATTTTTGTTCTATTCATTGTGCAACCAAACCAACAATTCCAAAGGATTCAAATGGGTAGGTTTACACTAGGAAAGGTCCTGTTTCACACCCAAACATATCGAAACAGTCCAATCTACATTGCATTGACAATATCTCTTAAGAGACCAAAGTGTAAAAATGCAGCAAAGTTTGATGAGGTGTTACTCAGAAACCATGGCACTTAGAAACATTTTTTCTAAAGTTACAAGATCATGTGGGGCCTCTCTATAATAACCTCTCTTAGTTTTCAATATCTCCAAGTTGTTTTTCTATGGTGTCCAGTTTTCAATTGATGGAAAAAGTATCAAATGCATGCAGTGTAAAGTTGTAAGGTGGTGTAATTTTTATTCTATTCATTGTGCAACCAAACTGATAGTTCCAATGTGTTTGGATGGGTTGGTTTACGCTAGGAAAGGTTCTATTTTGTGCCCAAACATGCTGAAATAGTCTGAACTACATTGTATTGATGATATCTTTTAAGAGGCCAACATGCAAAAAGATAGAAAACTTTGATGAGGTTTTACTCAAAGATCGTGATACTTAGAAACATTCCAACTAAAGTTACAAGATCACATAAGTCCCCTATACAATAACCTCTCTTATTTTTCAATATCTATAAGTCGTTTCCCTGTGGTGTCTAGTTTTTAGTTAATGGAAAAAGTGTCAAATGCATATAGTGTAAAATTGCAAGCTGGTGTAATTTTCATTTTATTCATAATGTGACCAAATTGATAGTTCCAATGTGTTTTGAAGGGTATGCTTACACTAGGCAAGATCCTATTCCATACCCAAACATGTTGGAACAATATGAGCTACATTGCACCAACAATATCTCTTAAGAGACCAAAGAGCAAAAAGGAAACAAAATTTGACGAGGTGTTACTCGCAAACCATGGCACTTACAAACATTTTTTTGAATGTATAGGATCATGTAGTGCCCCTCTACAATAAATTCTCTCGATTTTTTATATCTTTGAGTCGTTTGATCATGGTTTCTAGTTTCAATTGATGGAAAAAGTGTCAAATGCATGTAGTGTAAAGTTGCATGGTGGTGTATTTTTTATGTTCATGGTGCGACCAAACCAACAATTCCAATGCATCTAAATGGGTAGGCTTACACTATGAAAGGTCGTGTTTTGCACCCAAACATGCTAGAATAGTTTGAGCTACATTGCATTGACGATATCTCTTTAGAGACCAAAGTTAAAAAAGGTAGCAAACTTTGATAGGTTGTTACTCAGAAAACCTGGCACTAGCAAACATTTCATCTAAAGGTACAGGATCATATTGGGTACATCT
The DNA here is from genome assembly GCA_007258455.2 of Sequoia sempervirens. Classification (NCBI taxonomy): domain Eukaryota; kingdom Viridiplantae; phylum Streptophyta; class Pinopsida; order Cupressales; family Cupressaceae; genus Sequoia; species Sequoia sempervirens. The sequence goes on from VDFB02199617.1 coordinate 4,767, forward strand.
ATAATAACACCTTTCGTATTTTCACATCTCCAAGTCGTTCGGCCATGGTGAAAGTTTTTTTGATGCCCCAAAAACTATCAGATGCATGTAGTGTAAAGTTGCAAAGTAGGCTACTTTTTGTCTTGTTCTTTGTGGGGCCAAACTATTAGCGCCAACATGTCTAAGTGAGCACATCTATGCTAGGCATGGTCACCACCCTTTGTTATAAAAGGGTCATATTTTTTCCTATTTGAAGGGTCACAACTTTTTCACCTTTGAAACGTCACAACCTAAATCATATCATCACTATTCATGAGGACCTAAATTAATTTATTTGCAATATTGCCTAAGGTTCTATTTTTAATTGAATTCTTTAATGATGTTATGGATGTCTTTCTCAAATTAAATTCTCATAGAACATGTTTTTCATTCAAGGATGCAACCCTCTAGAATCATCTACAAAAACCAACAACAACCTTCCACAAGAGAGAAACGGTAGAAATTATGTCACCAAAAAGTGTATACTTTCCTTGATATGGGATCAATTGATGATAAAATGGACTTAATGAGGCCTTTATTTAGTGTTGTGAGGTGTTTCACACATCCAAATTAGGTCTTGGGCCCTTGCAAATTGAATAAAATACATTTATTGATGTCTTGTAAAGGTGTTGTAAGGTGTTGTAACACATCTTCACACTTTTCTAAGACCATAATATCATAATACACCTAAATAACCTTACTAATACCTATTTCAAAGTGTTGTAAAGTCTTGTAATAAAATTTTACACTTTCCCAGGCTTGTCATCAATATTTACACCTTTCTTATGCTTTAAATGGCCACTTTATACACTTACAGGCCTTAAGTGTCTTGTTGAAGGACCTGATAAACATTATTTAAATTATCACAATTTTTGGCATCCACTTAAAAATTCCAGAGTGGACTAAGTCGCCATTGGTGGTGACTTAGTCCCATTTGGCTCAAAAGTCAAAATAAATTTAAATTTCTTTTGGGTTTTTATTCCTTAAGACCTAAGGTCAACCTGTGATGAGGTATTTTTGGGAAATATTGCATAATTGTGTATAAATATAAGGTTTTCCCTCTAATTTGACCTAATCCATTCACTCCTCTTTCTTTCATTATTCATTCATCATTTATCTTATCTCTCAAGTAAAGCAAGCTAGGGTTTCATCATTCCAAGACATCAAGATAGCTTCCTAAGACATTCAAGGGTAGATTCTTCAACTATTGTTGTGAAAATTCAAGATCTATCACCATGGCAAGTTATTAACTCCATTTTTTCATGCTTCATTACTTTGTTTCTTCATTTTGGTTTAATTACCAAAAAGGGGTTTGACCAAGGCAAACCCCCATGTCCTAACATTCACCATTTCTTTCTCTTTCATTGTGTGTTTGCATATTTAGACACTTTGAGGGTTTTAAAATCATTGAAGATTAGATTGAAGACTTTTTGAAGATATCTCCTTGTTGACCAAGCCAAAATAGCAACAAAAAGTGACTTTCAGGCCCAAAAATTAGAGTTTTAGAAGTGGACACATGTCTGGAATCGAGGTGCAAACTAAGGGCTTTTGTTTCCACTTTTCAAATTTTCAAAAATTTAGAAGTAGACTAAGTCACCAAAAGTGGTGACTTAGTCCCCCTTAACTTGACATTTGGAAGTTTTTGTAGTTTTGGATACCCATTTGGCCAAAACAGGCTCAAGAGCAGTTTTTTTAGATCTGGGACTAAGTTGCCCAGATTGGCACAAGTAGTCGACTTCTACATCAGTTTTATCAAGATTCTAGACCTTTATCTCATTTGTTTTCAGCCTCTAGGTGCACACATTCTATTTCATAACTTTTTGTTTAGTTCTGTTTGCATTTCTAAGTCATTTATCACATGTTTGCATATCACAATGTGTTTTCAACCAGCTTGCATTTCTTAAGTATTGCATTAATAATCATCTTTCTTTTTAAGTTTATAGCTTTTAGAAATTGTCTTTAGGCATATTTCATCCCTCTTTACATTAATCTTGAATGAGGACATTGCCCATTTTGGCCCATCTCTCTCCTTTTAGGTGGAAAACCCTAGAAATGTGAGAGAGCATTAAGGTGCCAAAATAGTTGTCTACAAAAATATCATGCTATCATTAAGGATGCAAGAATGAAAAAATGAATATAGTAAAGTACATATTATGCCTTGCTTATAAAGGCAAGGTGGTGAATAGGATTAGACAAGATCATGAAAAGTGTCTTAATCCTATCACATGAGAAAACTAAGTCATAACAACCTAGGATAAGATGAGTTCTAGAAGTGACAAATCATCCTTCTACAAGGAATCTTAGAGCCTATGTAAACTTAACATGTGAATATGTCCCCTTACCTAGTGAGTGAATGTACTAGGTACAAAAAAATTATTCAAACCAACACCCCCTTAAGTGCAACTTAGGAGAGAAGATTACTATGAAAATGATGTAAAGAGGCAAGAATGGGTCCTAGATGTGAGGCCATGTTAGGTACCCATGTACAATGTAAATGCAACCTCTCACAAACGAAGAAAAGGAGAAAACCCAATGGTACAAAACTCCTCCCCAAAAGAGAGATAAATATTATAATGATATCCATCACATGTCCAATCAATCTCTATCCACACAAAGGATGACAATAGAGATCATACAACCCCCCATAATGAGATAACTTGTTGCAAAAGAAGCACTGGAAGCACACTTGTGGAGTAACACTTGAATCCCCAATCTAGCAAGCAAGGAAGGATATTTCTATTTGCTAGAAACCATATTAGAGTCACTCAAGGACTTGGGTTAGAATCATAATAAGCAATAGCAGACCTAAGACCAAGGAACACTGGAAAACTCACAAACTGACACAACTCTGGAATCTATGAAGCAATTGTTGATTGAAAAATGATTTGGAACTGAAATGAAGTGCAAAGAAAATGTAAACCTAATGCACACAAAAAAGGAAATAGTGCATGCATTGATGAATATTCACATTTGGCTCCATAAATAAAAATTACCTTGGATCTATGTAGAGGACAAATTTAGCTTTCCAATGCAACTTGAATCATGAAAATCCAATAATTGAGACAAAAGTTATGGCTTTCTTTAAAAAGGCTGAATTTAGCCTACAGGAAATGGTTTTTTCTAGCAAAAATGTTTTATTTATGATTTGATTTCTAAATAATATGTTCACTGTGTGTACAAAATATCAAAAACCCAAAAATATTTTTCGATCTAGCAAGCAGAAGATGAAAAAAATGAATTTTATTTGACCTTTAGCCTGTAGAAAAATGACGTGCGGTGCTTTTTGGATAGCAATTTTCTTCAGATCTGCTCAAGATATATAAAATTCAAAAGATACCCAAATGAGATTTTGACCCTAGCTATAACATCCAAAAATCATTTTTCTTACAAATGAGTGGAAGATGGATTTCTAAAGTAAAAATAATTACGATTCCAATAAAAAATGGTTTGCTTCAAACCCTTGCAGATCTGACAAAATACATTAGATTTTGACAAAATGAAAGTCAATCTTGACTTTCTATAACACCTTGGATTTAATGGCGAGGCTCTCAAGTCCTTAACTAGGATCCAACAAAACTTTCATGCCAAGATTGGTCCCACAAATATAGGAACAAGTTTGCAGCGCTGAAGCTTTGATACCATGTAGGAGCTTATGGTGAACTTAATGTGTCTAATGCAGGAGCATTCAAGTCCACAAGCAATCCTACATCACCCAAAAATATTTTTAGTTTAATTTTTCAATTTTGGATTATTTTGGTGGTTTCAAGCATCTCTCGGTTTCAGGAAGTCTCTTGTTTTTTTTCAAGAAAAAATGAGCTTCCAAGAAAAAATTACATCAAAAGTCACCTTCTAGCATCCAATTGCACACTTCCAAAGCATTAGTTTGATCAAATTATTTTGCCTTGATATTATAGATTTTGTGGGAGTTAAATGATTGGGTTTTATTACTTTATGCTTCATCTTTCCATTACATAAAAAAGTTGGGGCATTTGAATTTGAAAATGGAAAAACAATTGGGAGCCCAAAAAGGTCTTTCATCATAGTAAATTTTCCTTTGCTAGAGGCATCTTTCCATAGCAGAAATTGAAGAATTTTTTTTTTTTTTAAATAACAAAATTTAGATAGATTAGGAGGAAGGAGAGAAGAGAGTGTGGAAGATTAAGGGGTAGCAGTCAAAACTTGGAGGTTGTTAAATACAATAAAAATTAGTCATTTTAGATCAACAAGAGAGGCCTGCAAATGGGGTAGCATTGAAGTTACTGAGAAGAGAATGGCTAAAGAACAAAGAGAGATAGTGAGCAACCGTGAGTAAATAGTGATTGTGCAAATTTTGATTTGTAATGTAGAATATTTGTCTCTAATTTGAAAATTTGAAATAAAATCAACATGTGTTTGTTTGCATATTCATCACATGTAGGGGAGAGGACCCAGTACCTGAGCATGTTTCAATAGTTGTGATAGTAGTTGTTTATATAATGTCCAATATTTTTATCAATATTGGACCAATAGTTGTGACTTTAAAGTTGTTAATGTTGATGATGACTACCCATAATTAAACAAAATGTATTCCTTTGATCTAAAAAGCAACCAATCATGTGATTCTACATTAGCGCTCAATAAAACATGTTGTGAATGCATAAGTATTAGTCTCACTTTTTTTTGGGCCTTTTGCACACCTTGACAAAAAGCATGTTGATATGGCATCGTATTTGACGATGTGGCCATGAAATCTTAGTTATAAGTAGGGGACTTGCCAAGTAAGCTGCTGTAAAAAATTGAGAGTGATTTAAGATTTCCAAGTAGGATAATTAGAAGCACGAAGTTAGGGTGCACAACTAGTGGGTCCTCTACCCTAGTATACTATAATATAGACATTGGTTATTTTAAGTGTTGTATTTTCTATTGTTTTTATTTGCTAAAAATAACTCATGACTACAATAATTGATTTATTAATTTAATTTAATCAAACTTAGTGCCTAATGTATATGATCAAAATTTATATTCTTAATTAACAATTAATACTTTTATATTAAAATAAAATTATTTTAATAAAAAATTAATAGTATATTTATACAATATTATTTTATAAATCTAAAATATACAATTATAAAACCAATATATTACCATTTATATAATTAAAATAATTAATATTAATGTGTCATATATGATTATATAAAGTTTTTAATAAGTTTAATTTTTATTTTTTATTTTTATTTTTGAATTTATATATATATATATATATATATATATTTTTAACTTTATAAAAATATATCTAGAATAGTTTATATTTTTAATAATACTATTAATACAATAATTAAAAATTTAAATAAACATATTAAGTTAAATTTATATTTTAAATTGAAAATTGAAAATTTATATTAAAAATATTTTAAGGATCATTAGTAAATTTAATAAAAATCCTTTATTAAATGTTGTATAATATATTTAGATTATCTTATTTTATATATCTTATTTTATTAAATGTTTTATAATATATTTAGATTATCTTATTTTATTTATATTTATATCTTGTGATTATTATGAGTCAATCTATTGAATGTTTATGTTTTAATTTTTTATAAAAGATTTTTGGCAAAAATCATTTACTCATCAATATTTTACAAATATTTATAAACAAACTCAACTTCAACTATGTTAGTCATAGTTGTTGTGTTTAGTATAAATCAAAATTGCTTTCAAAGTCAACCTAATAATTATAATTTTTAAATCCAAGAGCAAAGGTCAAACCTGAAACCAATGTAAAACAAACCCACTGCCCAAGCCAACTCAGATACCTATAAGATCACTATCGTTTAAGTTCTAATTTTAGAAACGCTGACGACGACTAATACTATTTTCTGATAATTTGAAGGCCAGTCAAATATGATGTCGTAGGGCTTGATGTTTGCAGAAAGCATGGTGAGGCCGTCAGCCACTCCTTTAGTAAAACCAACTGCGATGTCAATACTCGAGATTTCCTAATTTTCTCTTCACTGACGAGTTTTAAACATCCACGTCCATACAAATTTCACAGATAACTTATTTTTCATGTGATTCCATTTTTTATGTCCCTTCCACGTTACCATGCATAAACTAAAATTGCCTGAAATTCACAATCTGAAATTCGTTTCCAGACATGAAACACATTGCTCATGTGATCGGCTGGTTTGTCTAGAAAGAAAATATTGAACATACTTGTCCTCCTTGTCCTTATTTAATCTGCAGAGACGAGATTAGTGAGGTAAACAAACAGCTTTCCTTATTTCATAGTCCACGCTATCAGTGCGAAGAACACAGGCCAAATACATGTATCCAAGGTGAAGACGCGTTAATTTCAAAAGCTTCTGTGCCTGATGAAAAAGCGCGGTCCATGTCTTTCGAGAAGCGAAGGAAAAAGAAATTCTCAAAGCCAAAGGAAACCAGAAGAGTTGTTACAGAAAAGAATGGCAGAATGGATTGTATTGATGATCCAGTGAATATGAAGAACTATCTGAAACAATGGGCGAAAACAGTTGCAAAGCTGGCTGTTGAAGAGAAGTTGAGCAGATGAATGAAGATATCAGATCCATCAGCTTAGAAGAGAAACATCCACAAGCCAGACCAAGAGCGGCATGAGCAGAAAATGTTACAGCAAACGCCAATTTGTTCTCTGTATGATTGGTTTTACGGTGAACAACGAACAGTACAGAGATTTGTAGTGTCGTAGTATGTTTCCTTGGCGATCCGACGGGATTATTGTAGAATAATGAGGGTGAGGATCATCATTATGTGAGCAGATTACTTGTAGGATCAACATCTTGCTACACTTGGCATCATGTGGGCAATCTAAATAGTGTAGATTCCATGTCTTCAAATCTTTACAGGTAGGCAATAGGAGATTGATTCAAATAAAAGAAGTAAACATAACTTTCGTTTACCAATACCAAGCTCCTCAAGGTGCTTCCTAGCACAATGGGGTCCTTAAATATATTCTTACACAACATCTATACAATACAAATATAAATATGAGAAGACAATTAAAAATTAATCATTTGAATATTATTCGATATAAAAAAAAAATTAAATCATCAATAATGAATTATAGAGGAATATATTTTTAGAACTATTAGAATTAACGATAGCGTGTTAAACATTCTTAATCTTCTCAATTATTTTATTGTTGTAAATCTGAGATCAATTATCTTAATTTTAATATTTTTATTTCATTATTCATTCTATTAAACACTTACATATTGTAAGGTGTTCTTGTTATCCTACAAATGTATTAATTTATAATTTTTAACATCTATATACTATGACATGATTTCATCTACTTTTTATCTCTAAAATGTTTTTGTTTAAATGTCAGTTTTCAAACTCACATTTAGTATGTTTCTTAAATAAATAGTTTTTAAATTTATGAGTATCATGAAAACTAACCTTACTCAACTATTAAATCATATCTATTAATAACTTCCTTTAAGAAAATTACAAGTCTAGTTTCTCAATTATTAAATCTCATTGACTATTGGATTTTCTCTCTTACATATTTTTGAAGGTTTTTGTTGATCTTATTTCTTCACTATCCCTTCATTATTCACCTAAATACTAGATCCCCTTAATGATTGGTCTATAACTAATAATTTCACAACCATTTTCAAGATAAAATCAACTTCAATAATGGTTCATCTATTAAATCTAGACTTGACTAATCAGACATGCCTTTTACAAACCTTATCATTGTTGCACTATCATTAAAAAAAAAAAGGGTCACAGTGAGACAACAATCTATAATCAAAATATTTGTGCTTGGTCTCTTAAACCCTGCCAAAGCTTCTATGGATGCTCATTTTAAATGTTATAACGAGCTAGAAAAAGAGGAATGTACCACCCAAACAATAATATTTGGTGCCTAAATTTTTGGAGTTGCCACCACACATGTTATCACACCATATTCTATCTCATATAGAGATATAATTTTGTTTGCATATTTTCCTATAGTGAATAATAAAAAGAAATACATTTGATAAAGATATGTACATTATCAAGCTTCAACTTAGTGACAAATCATTACTAATAAAATACCAATTTAGCCCAAAACCTAAATAAAAAATTATTAAGGAATTGTTTAAATGAACTCCATTATCATGGTAGATATTCCAAATATTCTATCTAGAACCAAATATAGAGTGGTATAAAAATGCAAGTTGTAATTAATTTTATTCTAAGAGTTGGAATGGTGGATACAAAGTGTTGAAGCTGCTATTGATCCAGAAAGGTGGTAAAAATTAAGGGGTGTATTGTAAAAATAATTTCGTCTACAATCTAAAAATGATAAATGTTTATTTTAAGAAGTTTCTATAATAGAGAAAAATATTAATTAATTGTTTGTAAGTTTATATTGTTGACAATGTCAGCCACGTTTTAGAAATCTCTAGGTCAGGGTCTATATAATTAGACAATTATAAAACAACTTTAATAGATTTGAATACAAGTTTCTTATTGTGCTAAAGTAGTGAGTGTTCTTCTCTCCCTCTATCCACCAACACTTTTATTTATTAGTATTTTTCTGATTTATTGATTTTTTGTAGATTGCTTTATATGCTAGAAGTTGTGGGTTTGTCAAAAAAGTATCCTTAGATTTTTATCTTTTAAAATTTAATGATATATATTACTATTTAAAAATCTTTATATATATTTATGAATTATTTATATATCCATAGAATTCCATATATATATATCAAAAGAATTTCAATTGGAAGTCTGTGTAAATCTCTGGATTTATATACTAGAGATTGTGGATTTGTGAAAAACCTCTTTAAATTTTTATCTTTTAAAATTTAACAATAATTATTACTATTTAAAAAACCTATATATATTTTTTATTACTTTTATATCCAAATAATTCCATAAAGTTGCTTGAGCTTAATCAAAGCTCAAAAGTTTCAACTATATTGTTAGCCAGATGATTTCCTATGTCTCTTTTGATAAGTTAAAAGTATTCCTACAATAAAATGTGTAATAAGGTAGTCTTTGATAAAGGAAAAAATAGGTTTTATAGGGACTTGAAACCACAAAGTTAACAAGCTTAAGGAAGATAAAGCATTACAGAACCCAAAAAACAAGAAGGCTACAAAACAGTAAAATTCAAGATAGACCACAACCACCAGCCTAGAGCTAGCATAGGCCAGCAAAAAAACCAGCACGAAAAAAATCCAAAACTAACCTAAGGACTTTAAAGTATCAGCACCTTCAGCTTCAAGGTTACACATATCTTAGGTGCCCTTTTTCAGAGCTTGAGTCTCCTGGGGCGTAGAATCATCCATTCTCTTCAGTTGAGCTCTCATCCTCTTCGAGATGTTAGCATCCTCAATCTTGCTTTTCTCCCTATCAGCGTCCAAATCCACAACCAGAGATCCCTATTAGAAATTTTCATTTTTCTCATCCATAGTGCTCATGATAGTGATGTTATGTTTTGCAATTTTGTGGTTATGCTCCATGATAGTTTTCATAGTGTCCCTAATTTTGTTGATTTCTCCCTCCAAGACTTTAACCTTAACCTCATTATCCTTCTTCATCTTGTTTGTGATCTCAATAGTTCATTGGGGGTACTCGAACATCAACCTCATGTTTTCCTTCGTACACACAGCCTCAATAGTATTTTGGGTAGCTTCTTTAGCTTTCATTTCTTCCAACTTACTAGTGACAGCTCTGTTTTTAGCCTGAGGTCCTTTATCTCATGAAAAGCCCACTTTATAATCTTGAAGTAATTAAGAGCCTCATTTCTAGCAATAGCTAAAACATCATCAAGAAACTTATGGTTAGCTTTAAAGTAATGGTCTTCAAGGTTAAGACTGCTGGGGAATCTGGGTCTGTTATCTCTATTAGTGGTGGGGTAAGAGGTATAAGAATCCTCATTGGCTTTAGGGGTGTCAATTTTATCCCCCAGGGAGTCCTTAGAATAAGAGACCAGTTTGTTAACAGGGGGGTCCTTCTTCTCTATTTTCTCTTTTTGAGTAGAGCCAATGGAGGTTTTCATAGAATTTTTGGTCAAGGGCTTTCTATGTGTAATAAAGTAGTTGATTTAAAGTATTATTGGTAGAATAATTAATTTGTCAATACTACTAATAAAATGAAATTTTATTAAATCATTTGACA
>VDFB02199618.1:0-12060 GCA_007258455.2 Sequoia sempervirens
GTTACATGGGTAACACAATATATAACTCCTTTATCTCAAACAATATCCATGACAAATGACACAATGGAAAGTTCAGTTGATTACGACCTACTTTCAGATCTACTACAGATAGGACATATTTTTGCAGTTGTTGCACCGTAGGGGAATGAAGAGAGATCAGACTATTGGTTGGATTGATGTGTGTGGGTAAAGCATAAGCTAACACAACCAATGGAAGATGATGATGGTTTCATGTATCCTACAGGTTCAGTTGTGGTTGCAGGAACTTGGTTGTGAACATACATGATTAGAAAGAATGGCATACCTGCATTTGAAGACTACAAGAAACACAAAACCATTCTCATGTATTTGCACCTTCTTATAGCAACAAATGTTAAGTTGTTGAAGCATCATGCCAGGCCAAAGACAAAAAAACTATGGACACTTAGTAATGTTGATCATGAAGCAATATTGGATACTCTTAAGCAAAGAGCGACCTTCGTGCACAATTCTTCTGAATAGCATTTTCAAGAATGGAAGGTAGAATGCTTATGTTCATTATGATTAAGTTCATTGGGCAGTGTTCTTTATTTAATATCGATATTTATCATAATATTAAAATGGTGTCTTTAATAGTGATATTTGTTTAACTTCTTTGCAATATTTTCTTTTGGCAAGATTGATCATGGACTCCATCAAGAATAAATTTCAACCCCCATCCATTTTAGAAGAGGTATGCATCTTTTATAGTTTGCATCACCAACTCATCATCATTCAAGCCTTTAGATTAATATAGATATGTTAGTCTATGTCTTTTCTATTATGACAATATAGATTTCATTTTCCCACTTCTCAGAATATTATTCTCCTAGCATACTGATCATGGACCTCGCCCAATACATTGTAAATTTTGATCCTTTTCTAAAGAGGTATGCTGCCTTTATAGTTTGCATCACCAACTCATCATCATTCAGTTGTTTAGATTAATATAGATATGTTGGGTTCAAGGATCTTTCATTGTGACACACATAGATTTTCATTTTCCACTTTTACAAGTATATTCCATGATTGATCATGGACTCACTTTAAAATGTTTCTAATCCTTCTTTCAAGAGGTATGCAAAAATTACAAATGCATATAGACTTAAGTTTATTCTAGCATCTTATAGTTTTTAATTACCATCCCATCATATTTTGTAAAATTTGGGACAATATATATAGATTGGTTATTCTAAGCTACCTTGAATACTTGTATAGTGCCGTCAAATGGTCCTAGTATAATCTATACCCAGTGATGTTTTTTGAAATATGGGTCAAATGTCTGGCATTGTATAAAGGGTATGTTTAAAATGTAAAGGGGTTTGTATTTTTGAAACTCATAGGTTTTGTAAAGGGGTCTATTTTTGTACTTAATCGAGCTACAACTGAAGGTTTTCTTCCTAATTCTTTCCTGTCGGTATGCTCATTTGAACCAGGTTTTGTAATACTATCTAGTCCTCTCCCCTACTATCTCTTACTATATCTCTTACTCAAAGAGTAAGGAGAGAGCTTAACCCATCTATGTTTTTTGAAGAGACATACATATACTAGCAATCACACGTGAAGATGTAATGGGCACATTGATAGGTGCAATATGAAATTATGTATGCTACAATTGAAGTAATTGCAAGAAGTCTTGCTATGGTGAAAGTTTTATTAGAGAATACATAATCATGTTTTCTTAAAGAAGAAGTATTAATAGGTATTAATTTTGAAGTAAATTTAATCTATATGCAAAGCATTTGTAAATCAATATGTGTGTAATTGTAACAGTAAAATTTGTGCATACCATGTCATTTCCCACACAATTTTGTGTCTATTTTGAAGAAATTTCTTGATACATGTACGTAGTGACTCAACATCTAAATTCAAGCTCATCTCTCTAGCCTTTTATCAATTTGCATACTTAAATCACTATACAATTAGCCCTATCCCATTCTTATTCACACACATTTATACATTTACCTTATTTTCTGATTTATCACATTCACCAATGGGTATGCCCTCATTTATCCATTAGCCACCTGGAATTTATTGTTAGCCACTTAGATTTAACTATTAACCCATTCTAGGACACTTCTTCAATTGCAAGGGTGACCTCATGGTCACAAACCTATTCCCTTTCATTTTAAAATTCAAAATTCAAACTTTTGGCTAAGTGGCATCATTCACCCACTTTGAGTTGACTAAACACATGTTTGGCATAATTTGATGATATATGCTAGCATTAATAACATATAGTAAATTATATTCACTTACAATTTGATGTGTAAATCTCTTGTATTGTTAGAATGAGTACTTGAATGATCATGAGGTGTTGACCATCGTTACCATCAATGAAATTGACCATCTCTCACATGTAATGCTTGGGAGTTACATTGGGATAAGTGGATCATCTTTCCATAATGTTATGGGTTCCTACTTAGTTGATATGTTCATAATGGAGGGCTAGTTTTGGGAATTTGTGCTCTCGATGAGTTATTGGTCAAATACATTATTTATTCATGGATTCTATCTTGAGTGCTATCATAATTACATGTTGGGGTGGTTCGTGGTTTTAAACTATCAAGAATGGTTTTGGTTGAAGGATTTTTTTTCTTTGAATCAATAAAGTTTCAATTGCTCAATTCATATTTTATTGTTTTTCTTGTGTTTTTTGCCTGTGCACAAGCCATTCAAGCATTTTTGTATAATTTTTTTGTGTAGAAACATTATTACATGTCTTGACGTTATTTCAAGAGTGGAAGGTGTGGAGAACTGGGTTTTGAAATAAAATGAAGAGTTAAAGATCTAAAAATGGTGGTTTTTTTTCACTTGAAAATGGATTTTTTACCTTAGGGTTTGCAAAAAAATCTGAGATACCAGAAGTTTCTTTATTTTCTAAGCATATTGGGGCCTAAATAAAGGTGTCTAAGGTGGTGGAAAAGTCTGAAAGGTTGTGGAAGTGCTACATCCAATAAACCCTCAAGAATTACACTAAAAATAAGGGTTTTTTGATTTTACGGTTATAGGTCTGTACAAATGGAATCCAATTGTAGAATCTTTGTTTTCTTGAAAATTTATTTGCTGCCCCAAGGTTTTAGGGGTCTGTGTGGTGTTTGAAGGTATGTTGCTTTGCATTTTTGGGCTAATTGAGTAGCCTATTGAAGGGTGAATGTCTAAGAAGTCAACGCTGGTCCAAAGGAGTCTATTTTGTTTCTCATATATGTTGTGTAACTTGGATATGGGTGTTTGAATCAGTCATGTGTTCGTCTGGTGTTTCGGAAGATTGTGGAGTAATTGGACAAAAAATAGTTTCTCACTATTACAAGGGTTTAAGGGGGTTAAAGAGGGAAATGTGTATTTAGTTTATTTTCAATTTTTAAGGGAGTTTTGGACTGTCCAAAGATGTTAGAATAATCTTGTTAGATGCCTCAAATAGGTAGGTTGCAAAGAATTTGTGATTGTGCCCTTGTGTCTGCATCAAATTTTCACCTAATTTCACTCGGTCCAATATAGCTCGAAGTGATTTAGAGTGATTCGACGTATTTGGGTGCAAGAGAGGACCATCCCTAGCATAAATGTACCCATCCAAATGTGTTGGAATAGTCTATTTGGTTGTACGAGTTGCAAAATGAAAGTTGCACCACTTTGCAACTTTACATTGCTTTCATCTGGCAACTTTTCCCTCCACTGAAAAGTCATCACCACAGGAAAATGCCTTCTAGATAGCAAAAACTAAGATATTTTTTCATAGATGGTCCCAACATGATCCCATAGCCTCAAACGAAGAGTCTGTAAGCATCACGGTCTTCAAGAAATATCCCTTCAAAGATTGCTTCCTTTTAGCACTTTGGACTCTTAAGGGAAATCGTCGGTCCAATGTATCTCAGAGTGATTTGGCTTATTTGGGTGCAAGAGAGGACCATCCCTAGCGTAAACGTACCCATCCGGACATGTTGGAACAGTCTGTTTGGTTGTACGAGTTGCGGAATGAAAGTTGCACCATTTTGCAACTTTTACACTCAATAACCGGCAACTTTCCTCCACCGAAAAAGTCATCACCATTGTGAAAAACCTTCTGTGATAGTAAAACCCGAGAGGTTTTGTAGATGGTCAACACAACTCCCTACAAGCCTTGACGGAGAGAGTCCGTAAGCATCATGGTCTCCGCCAGAAATAGACTTCTCAAAGATTGTTTCCGCCTTTAGCACTTTTGACTCTAAGGAAATTGCCTATCCAATGTAGCTCGAAAGTGATTCTGCTGTATTTGGGTGCAAAGAGGACCATCCCTAGTGTAAACGTATCAACCCGGACGTAAGTTGCACCAAATCGCTTATCGTGATTTAGGTTGTGTAAAATCAAAGTTGCACCACTTTGCAACTTTACACTGCTTGCATCTAGCAACTTTTCCCTCCACTGAAAAGTCATCACCACAGGAAAATGCCTCCAAGATAGCAAAACCTGAGAGATTTTTTGTATATGGTCATAACACAATCACATAGCCTTAGATGGAGAGTCTGTAAGCATCATGGTCTCTAAGAAATAGACCTTCAAAGATTGCTGCCTTTTAGCACTTTGGACTCTTAAGGGAAATCGCCGGTCCAATGTAGCTCAGAGTAATTCGATGTATTTGGGTGCAAGAGAGGACCATCCCTAATGTAAATGTACCCATCCAGACGTGTTGGAATAGTCTGTTTGGTTGTACGAGTTGCGGAATGAAAGTTGCACCACTTTGCAACTTTACACTACTTGCATCTGGCAACTTTTCTCTCCACTAAAAAGTCATCACCACGGGAAAACGCCTCCGAGATAGCAAAAACTGAGAGAGGTTTTTGTAGATGGTCACAAAAAATCCCATAGCCTTAGGATGAAGAGTCTGTAAGCATCACAGTCTCCAATAAATAGGATTCCTTCAAAGATTGTTGTCTTTTTGCACTTTGGACTCTTAATGGAAATAATCAGTCCAATGTAGCTTAGAGTGATTTGGAATGTTTGGGTGCAAAAGAGGACCATTCCTAGTGTAAAAATACCCATTCAAACATGTTGGAATAGTCCATTTGGTCATAATGTATTGTGGAATGAAAGTTGTGAAAGTTGCACCACTTTGCAACTTTGCTGCTTGCATCTGGCAACTTTTCCCACCACTGAAAAGTCATCACCACAGAAAAATTCCTCCAAGATAGCAAAAACTAAGAGAGGTTTTTGTAGATGGTCACAACATGATCTTTAACCTCAGATGAAAAGTCTGTAAGCATCACAGTCTCTAAGAATTAGACCTTCAAAGATTGCTGTCTTTTAGCACTTTGAACTCTTAAGGGAAATCACCAGTCCAATGTAGCTCGGAGTGATTCGATGTATTTGGGTGAAAGAGAGGACCATTGCTAGCATAAACATACCCATCTAGATGTGTTGGAATAGTTCATTTGGTCGTACGAGTTGCAGAATGAAAGTTGCACCACTTTGCAACTTTACACTACTTGCATTTGGCAACTTTTCCCTCCACTGAAAAGTCATCACCACAGGAAAACGCCTCCAAGATAGCAAAAACTGAGAGAGGTTTTTGTAGATGATCACAACATGATCCGATAGCCTTAGAAAAAGAGTCTATAAGCATCTCGGTCTCTAAGAATTAGACCTTCAAAGATTGCTGCCTTTTAGCACTTTGGACTCTTAGGGGAAATCGCCAATCCAATGTAGCTCAGAGTGATTCGGCATATTTGGGTGCAAGAGAGGACCATCCAGATGTGTTGGAACAATTTTCTTGGTTGTACAAGTTGCAGAATGAAAGTTGCACCACTTTGCAACTTTTCCCTCCACTGAAAAGTCATCACCACAGGAAAATGCCTCCGAGATAGCAAAAACTGAGAGAGGTTTTTGTAGATGGTCCCAACAAAATCCCATAGCCTTAGATGGATAGTTTTTAAGCATCACGGTCTCTAAGAAATAGACCTTAAAATATTGCTGCCTTTTAGCACTTTGGACTCTTAAGGGAAACTAGTGGGCAACATAGTTAACTTCTTCACAAACTTGGTTTGAAGTAATTTCATTTTTTTTTGTGCAATTAAAATGAAGTTTTAAGCCTTCCACCCTAAAAGTGACCTCTAAATAACTTCAAACACCTTAACTACCTCATTCTTATTCATTTGTTTTGCAAACAAGCATTTTAATTTGAAGAGGCAATATAACTTTTGAGACTATAAGAAGACATCTTATAACTCTTGAGTGTACTAAAAGAATTCTTATGATTTTTGAAGAATGCTAATAACTCTACTACAGGAAGGTGATGAGAGATTGCTTAGCGATGAAAAGCTTGAGGTATCTTATGAGGAAGTCATGCCAACCTAAGAAATGATCAAGCGTGAAGTCACTACTTGCAGCCATGGAACTAAACCTACTGAACCTAAAGAAGATGGTTGTGTTGCTGACCGGAAGAGTACTTAAAGATTCAAAGGGAGCCTGCTGAACCTAAAGAAGATGGTTATGTTGCTAACCAAAAGAGCACCTCTAGATGTTGTTTCAGTTGAGGTCTGGGATGAACACTTGTACACACCATAGTATGGTTGTAGCCATTATGTTTGATATCGTGTTGAGGCAATATCTAATATCATGATGAGATGATATTCTTCTTTTCACTTATGGTTGTAGCCATAGTACTAGGCATCACAATGAGGTGATTTTCCTTGTGCAGCTGGAAGTATCCTCCCTAGCTGAGAGGGAGTGTTTATGATTATTGTAGTGTCAGACATATCCTTCCAGCGATCTCCTCTACATAAGAATAAATTAAATATAGCCAAAACTATTTAATTTATATATATATATCAATTTGTGATTAATTCTAATTCATCAAAGATATGAGTTAATGAAGAGGTGCATTTATGAAGAGGCTGACATGCTTTAGGCATGATTTATGTCAAATAATATTTATTATTTTATGAAGGACGACTTCTATCTTGGAGGTGCAATCTTTGAGGAGGCACATTCTTTTTGGAGGCTGACCTATATTGTGAAGAGTCACATCTCTCTCAGCTTGTATATATATTAGATACATTTCATTGTTTTGAGACATACATTTTCATACATTCCATTTCATATCAAGTGTGAATTAGTGAGAAAATCTTCAAGTGAAGATCAAGTTATTGTGAGAAGGTTGAGGATTATCATTTGAGAATTACATCATTGTATTGTTGTGTTGGCATCAGTCTATGGTGCATATTATTAGGCCTCATTATCGGCCTTCATTGTAAAGGAGTTTCTATTGTGATTCAATAATATAAGTGATATTATTGGCTTGTTTTTTCTCCCTCAAGAGGAGGGTTTTCCTAGGGTATCTGCTGTGTTATTGTGTTTGATTTAGAATTAATTTTATGTGCATTAAATCTAATCATAAAATTAACACAAGTAAATGGCTGCATAGCGTGTGGAATGAGGGGCCAGCAGGCCTGAGACCCCTTTAAAGTTTGTTTGAGTGCTTTCTTTTCATTTTTTGTGAGTTTCGTGCTAAGTTTCCTTAAAGAAATGTGGTCTCATAGAATTCCATGACAAGCTAATGCAATTGATAGCTGCTCCTAGTTATTAGTTATGTAATGTGAAGTAATTGTATAACTGCTTAGGTTGACTTTGTAAAAACTATATTGTTATTGAATTTTTTTCATCTATCAACATCTAGTTGTTACTTATGCAGTGTGAAGTAATGCTTTGAGTTTGAAAGATGTGCAATGCAATTTAATCAACAATATGAATATAAAATACATAATATTTAACCATTCTTTTTATGCTATTGTACATTGACATTTAACCATTGTTCACTTGATTAAATTTTCAAAGAGTTTAATCATGCACATGAGGAGGAAATTAAATTTCAATTGCCAACTTCTATATATATCAAATTATCCAGTAATCAAGTGTATATCCATATAAAAAAATGGCATCAATGCCAACTCAAACAAAGTTTTACAATATGTGGCATATGCCATCTCAGTATTTATATAATATTCACATGCCAAAATGTCTATCTCATCCTAAACTACTGGTGGATCATCAAAATGGAGCCTCTTTGAAGCACTCGTTGGCTCTGAAGGTAGTTGCACAAGAAAAAGTCAAACCACAATTGAGATTAGTTATATTATATAATTTAAAATCGAATAATTAACATAAAAATCAGTACACATTGAATTATAATTGAACTCTAAAATTGAAATCTTGATTACTTGAAATATACGTCTCTTCGAAGGGTCAAGAGTCCTAGAATATACCCCTCTCAAAGAACTAACCAAACTAGCTTTTGTAGCATCAATCTATATATGTGAACAAAAACATGAAATTGATCCAAGTTAGCATAGAATTGTCAGTAATAAGAACATATTTACCAAGAAAAAAATAAAATAAACACATACCTCTTTAGGATGATCTTTTTCTATATCTCCTTTAGGTGTTTCAACACCTCCTCTTTGAGGTGTTTCAACACCTCCTCCTTCAGGTGTTTGAATACCTAATCCTTCAGGTGTTGTGGCACTTATCAACAATGATGTATAGCTCACAACCGCCTATACATAAAAATGACAAGTACATATGAAACTACAAATCTATGTCAATGTATGCATAATCAATAAAATATCTTATAAATCTTAATTCAATCAAATTTGAGTTGAATTACCTTTCCCTTATCTAACATTGTGCATCCATAGTTTGGAGAGCATCGCACCTCGCTGGCACTAGGTGTTTCCTACAAGCAGAGAATAAGATAAACATATGAGTTAATATATAATTTAATTAATGACAAGCAAGTATACAGTAAAAAAATGTAAATGAGTGAGTGCAAAAAATACATACTGTGTGCATCTCGAGGCCAAATGAAATGGCCCTAAGGGTGCTATCAGTCACCCGTGTGAGCTCCTCCTCAGACATTAACTATTAAATAGACCATGTAAATAAATATTAGTACTTGATACTATCTCTTATTAATATTCATTTTTAAAAAAATGCAAATTATGAATTTACACCTTAAAAGTTACCTATGTAACTTCTCCAATGTCCACCTCTCTAATAGGATAGGACTCTGTAGGGTGTGCTCCACTCCCCTGCGTGTGATCTGCTATAATCTCCACATCCTGGATGTCATAATCAGAAGTATCTAATGGATGCTCAGGGGGTTGTACAATAGGACCCAAACATATTTCTTTGTACGTATTACAAATATGTGGCACACAAATATATGGACCTGAGGAGGATGATGCAGCAGCATTGGATCCATCACCAAGATCACTAGACTCTGGCTGAGCTACATAAGAAGCATGGGAAACCAAAAGACCACTCAAAGAGTGAATGGCCTAGATGCGTTTGTGTGGGCATCCTCTTGTAATGTCGGATGTTTATGCTAGAATTAGTGGGAAAGGAGGATAAAGGGAACATGGGCACCTAGCTACTCTGGCTGCCCCTAAGCCTATCACAGGGCATACCTCCACCAACGCCCTGGAAGGGTTTAATGTCAAAGTAATTGACATGATGCCCTAACAAAAACTCAGCATATAATTTTTTAATAAAGTAAAAAGGTACATCAAGATTATTGTTGGGTGGTTTATCAAAAACCATACACCAACAATCCTAAAAGTTATCTACTATGCCCCTATGCGTGCACCATTTTATAGAAAGTTTTGGTTTGTTAACATTAACTGGAAAACCAGTGCTGGGGTTAAGAAATAAAGAGGCTATTTGGGCTTTTGTTATTTGGAGATCTTTCACATCATCATAAGACAATCCACATGCATAATATTGCCTCATGGTTTCTTGCCATGAATGAAATTCATTATGTTGGGTGGAGAGGGTTTCTACATTTGTAATTATTCATGTCTATGTGGTTGACATACAGGATAATTGAGGGATTTTTTTATAAACATCACAAATGCCCCTCAATTGCTCCAATTTTTCATGAATTAAGTCTTCAATTGATGGCTGCAGAGGTGGTGGAGCATTTGGCATTTCTACATTTTGATTCTTAGCTGGTGGATTTTCATTCTCAACTGGTGGAATATGTGCATTCTCATTCTCAACAGCCATAATGCCTGATTAAAGTTAAAAAATAATTAATCTAAAATTAGACAATATAAATGAAACACTATTTTTAAATCAAAACCCATTAAAAACATTCATTTTTTTTATCAAAATCCATTCTAAACTCAATTGTATCATAAAAATTCTATCAAAAACCCTATTTTGAAAAAAATCCACAAAAAACATTCATTTTCTTATCAAAATCCATTCTAAATTCAAAATTGCATAAAGAAAATTCAATCAAAAACCCTATTGTGGCTTTTTTATCAACATCTATTCTAAACTCAAATTTTTCACAAAAAATCAATCAAAAACCTTATTTTAAAAAAAAATCCACAAAAAACCATATGAAATTATTCAAATCTAAAATAAAATTGAATCAAATCAAATAAAAATAAAAGAACTTACCTTTCCAAATCGGATTTTTCCCAAATTGGATATCTGTTAGACGAAGAAGGAATGCACTATGTGCCGCGGGTTCTTCACTGTCAAATGACTTCAAAACAACACTAGACTTTCTTTATATATGCTTTTTGCAAATCAGATTTCTGATCCAAATTGGATATCCAATTTGAATCGAATATCTGATTTGTAAAAAGTAGGTTTGGTGTTTGGTATGGTGACTCTCGAGCCTAAAAAAATTCAACACTTTCTTTTCGCATTTTTTGGTCAGTGAAGGACGTGTTTTTTTCCTCATTGCCACTTTTTGGCCCACCATGATCCTGCACATACCCCCATCATAGGTAACAGTTCTACCCTTCATGTGTGTAGTGTGAGTCTCCTTGATCGATTAGATGTTGAAAGATCACAAATCACATTTGATTCTATCTCCATTCACGGATTTGATAATACAACAAAGCAACCACTTGGGATAATCACTTTTCCTATTACAATTGGAATGGTTACTTTGTAGACTCCTATTCATGTCATTCCTTATGATATTTCATATAATCTTCTTTTAGGCCGACCATGGATTCATGAGATGAATGCAGTACCTTCAACCCTTCATCGTATCATGAAATATGTCTATAATTATTGCATTTATCAAATTGAAATAGATCCTGAGCTTGAAAGTTGCTTGCATCTTGAAAAAGGGGTTGCAAGTCCTTTGAAAACATTAATTCCAACATCCAATAAAGACCCTCTTCAAATTGAACATAACGATAACAAATCGCTATCCAAATTATTTGGCGACAATTGGGGAACCTTAGAATTCACACCCTCATTTATGGGTGAATACATACTCATGCAAAAGAAAGATGAGAAGCAAGATCAACCAACAATCATGTCCACTCAAAAATTTGAACAATCTTCTCAAACATCTATCTCCTATAATTTGGACGACAATGCAACATACACAACAAATTTTGACAAGATAGATTATCAAGCCCCGCCTAATCCGTGTGAAATGGAATGACTTTATGGAAAAGGCTATAAATTTTTCAAACAATTAGGATATACTAGAAAAGGATGTGCAAACATGAGCAAGGTATTCATGTCCCTATTGAACCTAATACACAAGAAATGAAAACTAGATTGGGATACTCTTTTTCTAAAAAAACTAAAGCTACTCAAAGACCATCCTTGAACATTAATGTTATAACATGTCAGGGTAATTGCACCAAGATGGTTCCCAAAAATGGGGCTTAAGTGGCCACTTTTTTTCTGAAATCAGGAAATGTTGACCTGGGACGTGAAATTAGGATAGTTACACTCAAAATTTTGAGATGGAATAAAAACAAGGATTAAAGTGCTCTGAGTCTACTTTCTAAACTACTAATTTATTTTGAAAATGGTTGAGATTAAGGGGTTCAACAGAGGGATGTACACAAATTGGTGTTGTTTTTGTTAGAAAAACATAACATAGCAACTCTTGTACGACCTGAGCATGGTGAACTTTTTTTTAGTATTTTTAAAATTGCTATAGTCAGAAGTTAGCTAATAGCATCTAGTTGATGCACAATTTTTTTGATAATTTTGTAATGAATATTTGATTTTTTACTAATTTTCTAA
>VDFB02199619.1:0-15216 GCA_007258455.2 Sequoia sempervirens
CAAGTGTTTGGTGGATTGTGATGCAGTGGTTGTGCCATTGGGCGTGTTGAAACCAGAAATTAAGCCCATTACCTATTTCAGTGAAAAGTTAAATGATGCAAGAGAAAGTATTTTGTATATGATCAGGAATTTTATGTAATAGTTCAAGGATTAAAGAAATTGAGACATTATTTGTTTCTGAAGGAATTTGTTCTATATACTGATCATCAGGCCTTGCAGTACCTAAATAGTGAGGGAAAATTAAATCAAAGGCATATGAAATGGGTAGAGTTTTTGCAGAGTTATACCTTTGTTTTGAAACATAGGAGTGGGAAGTCAAATAGGGTTGCATACTTAAGTAGGAGGCACCACATTGACAAGATCACGAGGTTAGTGGTTGGAGTTCAATGAACTTAAGACAATGTATGCAGAAGATCCTGATTTTGCAGAGGCTTGGAAAGCTTGCAAGGAACCTGTTATAGCGGACAGGACAAGGTGGCTAGATTTCATAATCCAGGATGGAATGTTATTTAAGTGATCAATTTGCATATCGAGAGTTCCATGAGGAGAACGATAAAGGAGAAGCATAGTGTAGGAATGGTAGGACATTTTGGTCAGGATAAGACCATTGCCATTATCAGTGAGCATTATTATTGGCCTTAGTTGTCACATGATGTGAAGAAGTTTGTACAAAGCTATAGGGTATTTCAGATGGTGAAAGGAGTGAAGCATAATATAGCCTTATATCAGCCCTTACCTGTACTAGAGAGGCCATGGGAGGATATAAGTATGGACTTTGTTCTTGGTTTTCCAAGGACACAACGAGGGAATGATTCAGTCTTTTTGGTGGTTGATAGGTTTTCAAAGATGGCACATTTCATTCCATGTCAGAAGAACCATGATATAGCCCACATTGCTGACTTGTTCTTCAAAGAGGTGGTGAGGCTACATGGTCTGCCAAAGAGTATTGTTTCAGATCGTGACACTAAATTTGTGTAGTACTTTTGGAGGACCTTGTGGAAGAAGCTAAAGACAGAGTTGAAGTTTAATTTTGCACACCATCCACAAACAGATGGGCAGATAAAAGTTGTTAACAGGATTCTGGATAACCTACTGAGATGTTTGGTAGGAGATAAATCCAAGGGATGGGACTTGATCTTACCCCAGGTAGAATTTTCTTACAACAATTCTGTCAACGGAAGCACTAGTAGATCACCGTTCTAGATTGTGTATGGAGGTAGCCCCAGAACAGCTCCAGAATTGAGGAGGATGGACCAAAAGAAGAAAATAAGTGCTGAAGCCAAAGATTTTGCAGAGCACATCAAGAATATACATGAGAAGGTACGAGAACACATTAATAAGATGAATATGCAATATGAGGCTAAGGTAGATCAGAAAAGGAGGAATAAGGAGTTTTAGACTGGCGATGAAGTAATGGTCCACTTGAGGAAAGAAAGGTTTCCCGTGGGAAGCTATAACAAATTGAAGATGAAGAAATTCAGTCCCTATAAGATTTTGAAGAAGCATGATTCAGGGAATGCATATGAGGTAGAGTTGCCTGATGGAATCAACATTTCCCCTATGTTCAACATTTCAGATTTGATAGAGTATCATGAAGGTGGAATGGAGGAAGCATCGGCAATAGGGCAGTATTGCATTCCAACACCTACTTCAAAAAGGGAGGAGATTGAAGCAATATTGGATAGCCATGTGGGAAGGAGTATCAGAAATAGGCAGTATGAAGAATATTTGGTGAAATGGAGAGGAAGGCATGTGGAAGATTCATCCTAGCTATCTAAGGCAGTGGTTGACTAGTTGGGTTTTCCTCAACCATCTGATATGTGACGGGTCACTTCTCAAATTACCCTGGGTGTCTGATGCAAGAGCATCCAGTGGTGTAAGGGCAATCTTGCATCACCCAAAAATAGTTAAATTTCAAGTTTCTCAGTTTTTAGATGTTTTTACATTTTTGGATACCCTTTTCATCAGAATAAAATTCCCAATTTATGGTTTTTATTTTCTATTCCTGGGGTGAAATATATTGTAGTTTTAGTTTCCCTGATTTGCACTTGAAAATATTCTGAGCTAGATTTGAGGCACTTAGAGTTCCTGGAATGGCCCCAAAACTTGCTAGAATTGGTGTAGTAGATTTTGAGTGCGTTATTGACTTCAAGACCTTTCCAACGGTTCAAACGGTTCACGAATCGGAGTCTCGGATCAAAAGTTATGGCTCCGGGAAGTTGGCGCACTTTCTAGAAGATACAATTGCAAATGTTCTTTTGAAATTTGAACTTCAAGTTGTAATTTTTTGGTGCCAAACCACCTAAACTCAAATTTGAATGTTGTTTTGGCTCCAAACTAAAGAGGAGCTCTATTTATGAGTGGGTTTCTAATTTTTTGTAAACTTTTCGGGGACAAGCTCGCATAGAACGAAAGGGTGATTCTGTAGCTTTCTGTAACTTGCATGTGATGTAAAACATGGGGATTTGAGATCCTCTGCATGTAAGAAGCTCCATTTTTTTAATAATAAAATTATTCTCTTGTTTGTGGGTTATTTTCTAAGTCTCAGGCTGCGCCCTCATCAAATTGCCTTCTAAACTCTCATCCAAAAACTTTATCTTTTTCTCAGATTTTATCAATGTGGTTCTACTATAACCAATTTTAGTTGAAAGTGCAATTTTTTTTTTCTTGCTATATCTTGATGTACAATAGATGCCAACATCACCCTTCTTGTAGTGGCCTTATCCACTGATCGAGATCCTTTCCCAATGGAATCTAAACCCTTTTTAACATTTTGAACAATATCTTTTTGTAATCCCATGTGTTTCTTCTTATTTGATGTCGAATGTACACCCAACAATTGTAATGACTCTTTGAGCTCATCACGAAGAAGTAAACGTGATAACAATTGAGTTTTTTCAAGTGTATCAAGATGATTGAAATGATGATTGATCATTCCATCTACAGATTTAGTCATTGACCTCTTTCTCTTATTATAAGGCTGGTTGGCATAATATTTTAGTTTCTCCATATCCATTTCAAGTAAATGATCTAAATTTCTATGAAAATTTTGTTTTCTCACCTTCTCGGCTAGTTTTAGATGCTCATCCATACCAATAGGAGGAAGTTATCCCAACCCCTCTCCAACATGCATTGTTTGAACTTGTGCCTCCTCCCTATCTTCAAGGACCATGCATTTTTTAGCGGATTCATTTGATCCAATGTCTAGATTTGGCTCGACTTGAGCATGAAAACTTCCTGCTTGTTGAGCCCTTCCTAAATGTCACAAAATATTTTGCAAACAAAAGTGAGAGATGATGTTATATAAGTGAAGTTTGTGTATGCAAGCAAACAAATTAATAAAACATGATGCTATAAGTGAGAGAAGTTTGTGCTAGTTTTATATTTGAATTGAATTTCAAGTTACTTGTTAAAAATGTATAATAGAGGTATAATTTGAATTGAATTTTCTTAATTATATTTTAATTGAATTTCAAGTTACTTGTCAAAAAAATTGTATCTTGTTCTCAACTCAATGGTTCATGTTGCTTAAGTCATTTTAAAAATATTTATTGTGATCAACATGAATGAACTTAATTATAAAGTGGCATTGATTTCCCTAAAATTCTACTAGAGATCAAATGTATATTGAATATAAGGAAATGTAAGTTGTAAGAGATCATAAAATAAGAAAACATGTATGTATATTGAATATTTAACGCAAATGCATACATATATTATGTGTAAACATGTTTAAACCATCAGCAAACACATGTACATACATGTAAAGGGATTCAATACATATAAACATAACACATATTATAAGCAAAGAGGCAAATGTATGTATATATCATATACGAAAATATATGTACATATCATATAAGCAAAATGTAAATTAAATATCATCAAATGTTGAATACTAAAGATCAAAAAATAAGCAAATGTATGTATATCATATAAGCAAATGTAAGTTAGAGATCATCAAATGTCAAATACTAAATATCATCATGTATAAGCAAATGCATGTGGTAAATATAAAAAATATTGTGTGCATGGCCTAATATGAATGTCTACTCCCAGTTGAATGGCCATCTGAATGAGAACGGTCCTACTCTGATGGATGTGTTGAGCCTTGCAAATAAAATTATATACAGGATGTGTTAAATACATATAATTTATATTAAATAAATTTTATAAAAGTTATTTTTAAATGAACTTGTATTTTTAAATATCAATCTAGATCTATGCATACATAAATATTGCATGTACATATACATGTGTGATTATATAAAAATGTAAAACTCGCATGTCCACTAGCAGCAGATTCATCCATAGAGTCACATTGATCATGCACACGATCTGGACCAAGGCTAGAAGTGATATGAGGTATGTCCACCTGTAACAATATATATACATATATATATATATATATCAGCTTACATGAATATCTAGTTAATTTTTTTTTTTAAATAATGAAAAAAGAATTGAAACATGCACTTGCACACATACATGAATATCATCTGATATCGGATGACCTAATTCTTCTGAAACAGTCACCTCCACCATATCCACCAAACGATCAAGCGACGAATCAACATCTGCATCCATCCAATCTATCCCATGTCGTGTCAGAAATGATGAATGTAGAGGACTATGAAGGTGAGATGGCATCGACGATAATGAACCAGAACCAATCAACATATCAGTAAAACTCATAGTCTGTGCAGCTACCGAATGAATTGTAGGTGGATCCTGATGTGCACTAGTGCTTGGCTGAGAGTGATGGGATCCTAGAACTGAATGACCTCTGCATCTCAAATGATCTCTAACGTGCTCTATACTGATCCCATTGTTTGATGCAATGTTGGCATATGCCTCCAATAGGTCCTCAGCCATACAATGCAGAGTTATGTGTGACATATCTCCTATAAGTGCATCAAGCTGTGTAGGAGTAAGGATGTCGGCCACTGTAAAAGGATCCATGGTGGTCCATTGTGTTGAAAATGGTGTGGATCGGGAATGGTTGGACATTAAATACTGACCTACACAATCATCAGATATCGTAGTGGTGCCAGCCACAATGTCACCTATAGTGCCAATTGCTTCCTTTTGGAAAAAATGACAACCTCATCTGCTATGGGGGCTAGAGCTAGGGTGAGAGAAGGAGACCTCTCACCAACCAATACCCTAAACACTGGGGGTGGTCTATCTGCTCGACGATAGGTGGGCCTATCAGCAATCCCGCCATACCCTTGACTAGCATATGGTGGAATGTCTAGGTAGTTAACTTTGAGGCCCAAATGGACCTCAGCATACAACTACTAAACAAAATATAATGGAATCTGGTCATTGTTTGGGTATAGACCATGTGTTGCGAGAAATCATGGGTAGATCAATGAGGCCATAGCATGATCGACACATCTAGTGACCTGGTATCCCCTAACCTTATGCACATTTTGATAAAATGGAAAACAAGTGGCTTTTATCATTTCTTTGGTGACACTATCTATATTTGTTTAAAGGGAACATCACCATGTACTTCTTCCACATCGCGGAAAAAATAGCTGGCTCTCTATCTAGGGAATATGCACTAGTCCTCTCAAGTTCATCTTTTAAGTTTTCTAGACTATGCAATATTAACATGCATCATGTTTCACTATATATCGGTTTGCACCTTGTGCTAATGAATCTCTTAATTTTTATCTCATTACTAGTATTTGCAAACAAAGATTCTAGCAGGGTGAAACATGATCTACATTTTCCATGTTATATATATATATATATATCATTACACCTAAAAGAGCAATGAGACTTTGGTAAATAATATATCTAGATAAAAGGGAATACAAATCTAAAATAGTTGTAATAATTCATCTACTCATCAATAATATTTTCATACCATTAACAATTTAAAAAGAATTGGAAGACAACTATAATCTATAACATAGCATCCTTAAATGGTTCAAATTTTAAAAGAAATGATGAAATGATGAAATAAAGAATAAGAATACAAAAGTTAGTATAAAATTATTTGAAAATAATTGGGGATAAAAATATTTAATCTAATAGTTGTTAACATAAATGAACTGCCGGTATTGGCATGGTGTGATGGTTTATAGGTGGCATTGTTGTTCTTGCCACCAAGTTTCAAACCCGTTGGGGTGGTATTGTTGAATGGTTGTATTCGGTTCATAGCTCCGGTCAAAAGCATTTACCCCTTGAATTAAAAAAAAAAACAATAATGAACTTCAAAATAGAATTATGTAAGTGAAAAAAAAGTTCTATTGCCTTCATTGAAACTAAATTTATCTAGTTAAGATATGTCTAAAATTAAGAATTCACACTAGAATATCAATATTCCATAAGAATCTCATAAAGAGGATGAATTTAATGGAAAATAACATAAACTCCTCCATATGACGATGAATTTTATCATTAAAATATGAGTGAATCATCTCAATTATATAGCCAAGAACATAAAAAAATTATAGATTGGAAAGCAAAATAATCGGACATTTATCATATTTTTATATGTATAAAGTTTAGATACCATCAAACTATTAAACTTATAGATTGCATAAAGCTATAAATTGAATGTTAAAACTAATTTATTAAGAATCAAATCTAATAAAGTTTGACTTCATATTGCATACTTGTTATAAATATCTCACTAATCCAACCATACATTTTATAAATGTTAAAAAATATATAATTGTTATGCCCATAATTTTTCACTATATCTTGACGTGGATCTCCTTCAACTAGATCAATTAAAAATTATTTGTAATGTTGGAGGAAAATGGATTTAATATCATTAGAGTTTTCATGGAACTACCTCCCTTGATCAACGATAGATATTATCCACTCTCGAGAATGTAAATATGTTTGAGATAACTAAAAAATAATTTGTATTCCTTATATGATTTCATCCAATGTATCCTATCTCTTGATTGAGATCCTCTACCACAATTAAGTTCAAATCTTCTAAGTTTTATTTCAATGGAAGCAACCACTCATTGCAGAACAGTTATTAGTAAGTGCTAAAGCCAAAAAAAGTGTTTTTTTTTTCTATTTGGATTCTTTTTTTTTTGCACTCTAGATCTCTCTTTCTAGCCATATTCTTATTGTAAGATCATAGTAAGGTAGTGCAATAGATTTAAACGCATCATTCCACAATTGTACCCACTTACCATTTTGATGAGGTCTAGGAACATCAACCAAAGGGATATTAGGGAAGCAAGGTGATCAATTTGATTGAGGTGGGAAGTGTTGAGCTTGAAGGATAGATTATTAGGTATGAGGAATAAGAAGTTTGAAAAGTTTAAAGAATTGGGAGGTGATATGTGAGATAGGTTTAATAGAATCTACTTAAATAAGGGTGTTTTGTGGAGAGGGACAATGGAAAGAGAAATAAATAAGTTTTAATCTATCAATACAACTAAGTTTCCCTTAGTTCACCATCTCTTTAGTTGGTCCAAGTGAACTAGTGATCAGTATAAGAATATTTTTTGTCTAAAATGGGATCTAAACCCCTCATGGTATTTCTAGTTAGGATGTAGGAATTCAATTATTTTTTAGATAGTTTATGAGAACTACACCAACTTGTATCTTGGTTTTTTCCACCATATCATATTCACCTCCTTGTAGCCATTTAGTCATAGGGAGGGCATAAAAATCCATTCCCACAATTTAACTTGAGATGAGGAGTCATTAGGCATACAATAAAGAAAAAATGAATAGGTATTCCTTGGATTAGTAGTAAGCACTAAGCAAATTTTGTTGGGATCCACTCCTCAATAAATGATAAACTTAGCCAAGTATTGGGAAAGGTGGGTCAACCTTGCATCCTAATATTTTGATTTATTATTTTGTCCTCAT
The DNA here is from genome assembly GCA_007258455.2 of Sequoia sempervirens. Taxonomy (NCBI): domain Eukaryota; kingdom Viridiplantae; phylum Streptophyta; class Pinopsida; order Cupressales; family Cupressaceae; genus Sequoia; species Sequoia sempervirens. Next base: position 7,858 of record VDFB02199619.1, read on the forward strand.
ATTAGGAAATGAGGCATCTCACTTTGTGTTGGTAGTTATTTGTCATTTGTTGAATGCTTCAAGGGAGGTGTATAAGATGTTCTAAATGCATCTAATATTATTATAGCTTTATAAGATGAAACCCTCTTATGACTGTAGACATGCAAAATTAGCATCATGCATTTGATTAGGTCATATTCATCCATTCATCAAATAAATCAATTTTATTTATCAATCTGTAACGCTGAAAATGAAAAGGCTTTTGCACAATAGACACACAAAGAGGATTGATTAGAAGCACACATGCATACAATACTAAAATCTAAAATGCAAATTCATTCGTTAAGCAAGAAAGAACATGGGAAAGTAAAAACATAATTAAAACTAGAACAATCTCACCAATTTTCAAACGTATTTCCATGATTCATCTCGATTGCCCTTCTCCATTTTGCTTGTGTAGTATAATTGCCCTCAGATTTTCAAGTTCGTGCAAGTATAGCCTATGATAGTGATTTAGCAAAACATCGAAGATTCAAGACAAAGTGCTCTCCAAAGGTACAAAATTCGCGAGAGAGATTGGAATGAAGAATGACAAATCAATTTATAGAAAATTGATTATTCGAACGACATGCCAAGATTGAAAGATCAACGGATGGTTGAGATTGACTGATTAGACATGCATTCTGATAACTGACAATGATGACATGAGTGATTCGAATTAGAAATAGAATTAAAGATTAAATAAATGATTTAATCTTTAGTTCAGCATTCGAAAACCTTAGAAATATCTTTGCATGACAAAGATAAATGATTGATTAAAGCGACTCTCTGTTCGTCTGCACAAAATTTAATTAATTAAATAAGAATATTTAATTAATGCATGTGCTACTAAATGAGTTAGAACTGGGCGATTGCATGATTTGTGAAGAGATTACTGAGAACTGACCACTCGAACATTAAATCAAGATGTGAGCAATTAAAATAGATGTTGAGTGAGTAAAAGTGAATACTTAGATAACTCACATAATTATCTAAAATATAGAAGAATGCGTTAAAATAGAATTTATGAATTAAATAATTCATTTAATTCAAGACTCGATATTTGAAGAATAATTAAATAAATAATATTTATTTAATTAGGTGATGAAGGGACTCAAAATGAATAATTAAATAAATTAAGAACTTATTTAATTATAGTTGAAATATGATAAAGAGTAAATTAAATAAAATTTATTTAATTTGACAAGAAGAATAAGGTTAATTAGTAATCTAATTGAATAAAAAGTGTTTATTTAATTAATCAAAATAGAATAAAGAAAAGTGTGAATTAATTAAATAATTAAGATTATTTAATCAATAGAAGAATTAAAAGAAGATGAATTAATTAAATAATTAAGATTATTTAATCAATAGAAGAATTAAAAGAAGATGAATTAATTAAATAATTAAGATTATTTAATCAATAGAAGAATTAATGTTAAGGTGAATTAATTAAATAATTGACATTATTTAATCATGACCGTGAAGAATAGAAATAATGAAGAATATGGAAATCGTAGGCCTAAACCAAATTTCAGTGTCTACATTTGCCCCTCTTTGATACAATGTCATTTTGGCATTGTGTCAAAGAAAATCGATAAAAATATGCCCCAGTCATGCTCCAGATTAGAATAGGTGAAGGTATGCCCCCTCGGTAAAATTGACAAATTTTTGAAATGTTCAGAAAAATTTGGAAATGCTCCCGATTAGTCCAGTAGATAGGCATAAATGCAATGCAGCTGACGGAATTGGGTTTGGAAATGGGAGGGACGGGTACGGGATGATAGAAAATGGAAGTTTACATGGCCAGTAGGAAAGAAATGCCACCTAATCCCTAGGTATATATTTGAATTATGGTGAAAAACTATTCATTTGCACCCACCTAGCTTAGAGATTTCAAAATTTGCTTTGACTTTCAGCGAGGATGTCTCCAGTTCCAACCACCCATCATCGTGCATACAGGATCCGGACATACCAGAGACCAGCTGGCACAGACCCCCCGGTATGGACCTAAAACTTACCTTTTGAAAATTTTTAACTTGCGCGTATTTTAAGACATTTATTGCATTTTAAGTTATGCGTCGTTTTTAATTTTGCACCGCATGTGTATGCGCGAACGACGCATGTGACCGCGAAAAGCCGTATTTGAATTTTAACGCTGGTCGGTTAGATTAGGTTTTAGCGAATAACCGCATATGTTTATTTTGTTACGCATTTGAAATTTTGCAATGCATGTGCATATTAATAGCCGCATTTGTTTATTTTGAAACGCATTTGTTTTCCTGAAACGCATGTGAATAGTTATAGCCGCATTTGCTTATTTAGAAACACATTTGAGATTATGCAACGCAAATGATAGTTTTATGATGCATTTGATTATTATTAACCACATTTGATTAATAATGACGCATGTGTTAAAGAATAATGCATGTGCGAAATAACGACGCATGTGTATTTTATGTTAAAATAGTCATTTCTCACTAGAATAGATGATTCAGGCTTAGATGAGGTATGTTTGATGTTGTTGCAGGTTGTATTGGACCCTATCTATACACAGGAGTCAAGACCCACGACGTTTCGATTCAGAGACAGTTTGCGGCCGGCCGAGCAACGGACTCTATGGCATTTGGGTTTGTTGCACGTGACCGATATGCCCCAGATTCGGGCAAATCAGGGATTACTGATAGCACTATGTGAGCGGTGGCACTTAGAGACATCATCGTTCCACCTTATGACTGGAGAGGCCACAGTGACCTTAGAGGATGTGTATAGGATATTGAGACTGTCAATTAGAGGGACACGGGTGGTCTACGATACCTAGAGGGGTATAGCTGAGATGTGCAGATATTACCCCCACGCTGATGTTAGACAGCTAGGGGTTGATGACTATGAGATTAGATGGCGGGTATTGGCCCAGAGATATAGACAGTTAGACTGTCTAGTAGCGACATTGATAGGCGGTATTGTACTACCTAATCGCCGAGGTCACGAATTTCCTGTAGGATGGGGGGAGATGTTAGTGGGCATGCTCGAGCGCCAAGTTGTATATGCCTAGGGTTCATGTGTACTAGGGATGTTATACTTCCACCTGCATGATATTGCCTATAGAGAGGCACAGTCGATGAGCTGCGGTACCACGATCCTGATGGTATGGGTGTGGGAGCATATCGCTATATTCAGACCACCTGTTATAGTTGATGTGCCTCATGGAGCACCATACCCCTTCCATTATGCGGGGGCAACTACACAGCACCATATTGGGGACACAGGTTATTTTAGACATGCTATAGACTTGATGTAGGAGTTCACATGGAGACCATACCTAGGGTGTGAGCAGTGGTCAGATGAGGATGAGCACCTTTCATTTTGCAGACAGACACACTATTTGGTGGGATAGACAGTGTCCCACATGCACATTATAGAGCGGCAGTTGCCGGATCAGGTATTGAGACAGTATGGAGAGGTACAAGATGTACCTCGAGGGAGAGCAGAGTTTGCACGGTCGTCGCGAGAGGTCCTGCTATGGGGACCAAAGATTCTAGTCACCACCGCAGAGGCAGATATTGATGGGCTACAGGTGCTTCCATGGAGATGGAGGGATGGACCAGCAGATCCAGGGACCACTCCAGCTTATGATCAGTGGTGGGCCGCACATAGGCTGATTCCCATGACAGATCCAGGGCATCCAGGATCGATAGAGCGGCGTGGTACAGGGCCCAGAGGCAGACGAGGCAGAGGAGGAGGCCGAGGAGGTAGAGGAGGCCGTGGTGATGGAGGAGATGATGGTAGAGGTGGCCGACGTGGAGGTAGTAGAGGGAGGCATGGTCAATGGGGATGAGGACCAGCGTTGTCACCGATCCGAGAGGAGAGAGGAGAGGAGGATATGGCCATGCTAGATGTGGCCAAAGGTGGTGAGGAGGAGCAGCCGGCAGAGGCAGTTATCCCAGACATCCCTGACATCCCAGCAGAGGTAGAGGTAGGTGCCAAGGAGGCAGTTGGAGAGGAGGGAGTGGGAGAGGAGGTAGTGGGAGAGGAGGCAAAGATTGATGCCCTTGGATTGCTAGGTGCCTACCAGGAGGATGATGAGGAGGATGATCATGAGTAGGAGATCCGAGATCAGATCCTTGAGGAGCTAGACGAGGAGGAGGATGGGAGAGATAGGGTCCTTCAGGATGAGACAGAGGTAGAGGTGCCCGACACAGATATGTTACGAGCCCAGGTTGCCTCCTTGGAGGAGCAGATGAGAGTATTTATGGCAGAGAGGGATGCTTATAGGGTGGAGAGAGACAGAGCCTTGATGGAGAGGGATCAGGCAGTAGCCCGGTGGCAGGAGACTGAGCAGAGATTCACAGAGCTCGGGTCATTATGCACAGGACCATCAGCAGCATTTTCCAGAGAGTTGGTCAGAGCTGGAGAGAGGGAGAGATACTACCGAGACTTGTATGAGGCAGAGGTTCCCCTAGAGAGATGGGCTCCCAGTTTTTCAACGGCACAGAGTAGTAGGTCCCAGACCAGGACCCACACACAGACAGTGAGCACAGAGGGAGTGGATCAGCCACGTAGAACAGGGCCATATGACAGACCTCCCACAGCTTAGAGATCAGCAAGTTCCCAACATCATTCTCCCACACACTCCCGACATGATGGCAGTGGCAGTTCAGGATAGAGATACTGTTTGAGATCCATTTGAGACATTGTATTTTGATCTGATAGCCTGCGGGCTTCCATGTATTTGTGATACATTATGACATTGTGATGTGACACATTTGAGCGATATATATATGATTTTAGCGGCTATTCTCATGATATGCATTTCTATGTATGGATTATATGATGTTTATATGATATGCCTATGTGATGGATGAGTATATGTATTTTATGATGTTTATGCAGCTAATGAGATAATGTTGATCCTACATGATGCATGGTTCTATATGATGTATGATCCTATATGATTATGAGATGCAATGTGATGCTTATATGTATGATGGAGATGACATGTGATGCTATAGAAATGTAATGTGGTGCATGTATTTACAGTTGATTTGTACATGAAATGCTTATAATATGTATTGGTTTTAATGATTATTGTCTATTATGCCATGATGATTTAGATGTAAAATATGCCTATATGTATGAATGTTTCTAACATGTATGTTGATGCAGGATGATGCACACCGTTTTGTGTCACAGGACTTCGTCATAATGCAAGAAAGAAGAATTGTTAGTGCGGAAAGAAAGATCGACAAAGAATGAAAGATAGAAGATAGATGTTAGTATTAGGAATCTTCGATATTTTTCCGTATCACAAAAGGTATTGCACTTTATCATCATTGGGCGGGACTAATACGAATGGAGAAAAACACCATGATATGACATAGATCAAGGTGTGCACGGTCATCCACTTGCTAATAATAGACAGTTGCAGACAAGGATTGTCATTAACTCATACTAAGGGCACAAGTTGCCCCAGTCTTTTTGTCAAGACAAACCATAGACAACAAACAAAGTAAAAGACGGGTCATGATACGTCATTGCTCCTCTAAATCCTTCATGGGACATCCTTGAGGAAACTAGTAACATGACTCAAAAGCAAATTGAAAAGACAGTCGACAGACAATAGTCAAAGAAAATAGAATTCTGATACGTCGTTGCTTCTCTAAATCCTTCATAGGACATCCTTGAGAAAGCTAGTAACATGAATCCCAGTCATCAATTCAAGATAAATAAGCCATAAAGTCAAAAAGCCAGTAAAATATTTGCCAAAACATGATTTGTTTATTTGATTTGTTTGATTGATAGAGCCTGATTGCAGGATATACACATACCGGATAAGATTGTGAGTCTGGTTTCAATGTTATGACTATCTATATAAGGCATGACAAAGCCTGGTTTCAGAAAGACATGTATCGTATAAGACATTGAGTCAGATGTCGTTGATGTGATAAATTATGTAAGGCTATGTTTGATTGTTTGACTTTGTCGATTATGTAGGAAGGACTCATCCTGAATAAGACATAAGTTGATTGTTTTGATAACATCTGTTTCCAAGAAGGACACATCCTGTAGTAGACTGTAGTTGATCTGTTTTGATTGTTTTGTTTGGCAAGGTGTTTGATTTGACTCAGAGACATTACTGACCTATTCACCAGAGTAATGCATGAATTGATAAGATGCTTTGACAATTGACTGTACGTGGCGATAAACCCTAAAGGACTGACCTAGTGCGGCCTCAGGGGCTCATCGATTGATGGCCTTGCCTACGTTGTACACGCAGACACCTCGTAGTTCGACTTGACTTGACCGACAAGACTAACTACAAATAAAAGACATGTGTGAAAGTGAATGCGGCGAACCCTAATGGACTGACCTAGTGTGGCCTCGGGGGGTCATCGATTGATGGCCTTGCCTATGTTATCCACGCAGAGACCTCGTAGTTCGACACGACCAATGACCTTGTCATATAGACATATGGATTGACTCATGACTTTATACAGACAAACTTACACAGACTGACCTAATGCCTCGGGGGCACATCGGCAGATGGCCTTGCCTACGTCTAGTCGCAGAGGCAACGTAGTTCAACAAACGACAAAGACTGACAAGCGCGACTGACTCTGACTCTATTTTTGGATTTCTTTGAAATGTTTTGATTTTTTTTTTTTTTAGGTCCCTTTGCGATGTTCATGGATTTTCCATGGTTTTATGTCTTCAACACAACCAATGTAAGAACCAATATGACACATGTCAAGTGTTTTCCCCCAGTCGAGTATAAGACCAATTGACTATGAATAGGGTAAAATGGGGGATATGAAATTCTCTCGATGTCAATCGTTCTAGGTCATGGGAAAGACTACCACTTATTATGAAAAGTATATACAATTGATGGGTATGAAAGATAAAGGATATGTGCAGGGATGGGTAGTATATATAGGAAAATGGATTATGTACAGGGTAGTGGACTATGTATACGGAAGTGGGCTATGTACAGGGAAGTGGACTATGTACAAGGTAGATTAGAATAATAGTAGACAAAAGAGCAGAGTTGAGTACACATGGCGCCTATTTGCCAGGTTTTCACCATGGTACCTATCCAAAGTGCCACCAAAGTGGTTTTCACTATTGGACGAATGATTTGTCTTTACTATTTTCCAGATTATCTAATTTTTTTGGTGTTACCAAGACACTTGTTTGCCAGGTTTTCACCTTGATAATGATTTTTTGATATTTTGATTTTTTTTTTTTTTTATTTTTGCTAATTAAGACAAAGGCTCCCAGAAGCTATGGGTAGAACTTCTTCAGATGCAGACTATTGATTGGTGAGGACAATGGTTCCCCTTG
>VDFB02199621.1:0-15980 GCA_007258455.2 Sequoia sempervirens
TCTCTAGGCTTGAAATTCTTAAATATTTGAACTAAATTCAAAATGGCAAACAATAATATGACTCAATGCAAATGATATGACTTTGTTTCTAGATTCTTCAATGAGAATTTTCTCAAATTCTCCCCAGCGGAGTCACCATTTTGTTGGTTGTTTTTACTATGACCAGGTTGGTCTTCTCATCTACCTATGGAATTTCCAATTCCAATAAAGGCACCTCGAAGGACCTAGACCAGCTGATTTTAAAGTCCTCCTACACTTTGGGCTCTGCAAGACCCAAGAGGGTGATCCCTTAATGCGTTTACAACCTCTGCACCATTATATTAAACAACATTAACAACAACAGATAATCTCACTTAATAGCTCAACATAATTGGATAATATAGAATAGAATTGGCTATTCATCAGTAATATCAACTATTTGGAGCATGAGATAACTACAACACAGGGATTTTAAATGATTTTGAATTTATAAAACGTTTCTGAGATGGACTAAGTTGCAAAATAAATAAGTGCCTAATTCTGGGCCATGGAGTCAAACACATAAAAATAATTCATCAGCAAATGACATTCAACTAGTGGATTTAAATTGTTAATGCCTTGCATCAACTGTTAGTTTCTTACACCAACAATCCCACTGTTGTTATCAATCAAACTCTTCTTACCAAATCCAACCTGCATAATTGAAATCACTATTATTTGTTCAAAGTATTTAACCATTTCTTTGAAATAGACCCATAAACAAACAACACAATCTCATGAAATTTTAGATGAAAAACTCAAAGATACTTTGTATGATTGAATTCATATGATTAAACTGTACAAGTATGGAGACAATTTGAAGATATTCATGAATGTGTACACACTTTCATGATTTATTTGCATAAACTAGTTGTATTTTCTCATGAAATCAAAAATCACAGCTTACAGACTCAAGAAATGACTCAGACTTAGCATTTTCTATCTACCCAACCCCATACAAAACCTTAGAACCCTCAATAATGAGAAGAGAAGAGAAGAAATAGAAGAATAGAAGTATCCAGAAGAAACCCTAAAGTTGATCTGAAGATGCCATTTGGAAACCTCTTCACCGTTGATTAGCAAAAGAAAAGACTCTCTCCTCTCTCTACAACAGACTCTGCCTCCAAATCTACCTCTGATGTGTGTTGTTTTGCAACAGAAAATATGGCCATGTGGAGAAATTTACTCCATTCTACCTGCTATGTGAAAAATACCTCTGCTCCCATGAAAATTTTATTTTCTACTCATTTACCTTTGTTGTGGCTGCACATTTAAATTTGCATATTCACTTTATCATAGTGAATATTTAATTCACTTGCTATAATTCCCCCAGCAAATAAAACTAAAGTGAATATTTTTATTCACTTTCTCCCTGTTGTTACCCTTGTGCACTTTACATTGCATCCCATTTAAAAATGTTTTTCTTGGGCAGATAGACTATTTACCCACATTTCACCGAGCAACATCTTTTAAACTCCCCCTTCACAATTCCCGTGTAATCTCTACTCACCTCACATTTGAAATTACTTGCACCCATGCATATATTTCACCTTCATATTACATTTCAAATGTTTTCCCTTTCAAATGAAAATAAAATCCTTTAACTTGATTGGGTAAAAGACTTTACCCATTCTCATGCTTTTATTCATTAAAAATGCTTTACATTTCATACTATAAAGTCCTTTTGATATTTCATTGGATAAAATATATTACCCATCCATCCACATTTATTCTAGCAAAGTAAACCATTCCTCACCATATATTTAACAAATTGCCTTCTAAAATAAAACATCAAAGCCATTGTTTAACTTTCATTTTATCAATAACCGCATCCCAATTTGCATTAAATATTTTAATGAATTTTTTTTATGGGGCCCTTTTAAATTTATCTGTCAGGTACAGAAAAGACTTTACCTAACCCACCTATCACATGCCCTCATTTCACTATTTTAGAGGAATTATAGGGCATGCAAGTTGGAACCGCGAGATGGTGGGCGACAGTGGAGATCTTGCTACCTTCACATCTCCACTTTCCACCATCGATCTATCTTTTACCTCTGTTCTTTTCCCTAACTTCATTTGCTTGCATTTCATCATGCTTTGTAATTTCCCATGGGCATGGTGGCACAAACAAGGCAGATGTGTGTTTGAGTTTCTCAAACTTCAATCAAAGTCTCCCTCCAACCTGTATACTAGCCGCATCCATCCTTTATTCATTTGACTGGCGTGTTCTCTGCAGTGATGGCTTCGCTTCATTCACCCACCGTTTGCATTTGTCAAAGCCTCTAAAGAGTTTTCAATAAATCTATTTTGTGTAAATTAACTCCCATTATCTATGCTAGCAACATGAGCTTTTCTTTTGTAATGGTGTACCATTTGAGCAACAAACTACCCCTTTTACTGATTTGTCTCATTGAAGCAGCACGCAAGTTTTGATTGTAGCATTCTTAATACATTAATGTTGACACATTTTCACTGTTGGTTCAAAACCACGCCCTTCCTCCTGCCACGCAATCCAAAAATCCAATATTCATTTGGCATTTGTTGCATTCAGTACTCGAGCCCATCAAGGATAACTATGATGCTCTATCGAACAAATTCACATTTACTTGCAAACTAATAGTAGGTATTTGGCATTGTGAGACAAGATAAATGTTCAATTGTTTCTATTCATTCAAGCCACTTGTCTGCTTTTCATTCCATATGATTCGATCCTTTTAACAAATCCATTTTGTGTATTGGTCCAAGAGTCAAAGCCTTTATTTGTCTTACATTCTTTGTTGAAAGGTTTCTAAGGCATTTCAACCTATCCATGGTGGAGTGTGTGCCCTTTTACTCATTCTGGCGCTGGTAAGAAAGTCTGTGGATTGTTCCCCTGAAAGATTCTGAAGCTTCTTCAACAAGTGCATTTGTTTATTAATGTTCAAGGCAATAACTTGTAGATGCTTCAAACAGATTTATGTGCCTTGTTTAATAGGCTTTTCTTGAATCCCCAATGATGTGTGTGGCTTTGCTTAAAATTTTCAAGGCATTTCACAAATACAATTTGTCTATGCTTGGGTTGGGCGCAGCATCCTCTATCAGTTGTATTTTTTTGACACTTACCCAAGCCCTACCAGCACATCTGCATTGTGCATACGTTGCATATTGGCATTCCTTGAGACCACATTATTTGAGGGATTTTGTCAAACAGTTCATGCCTTGTTTATGCTTCCAAATTTTTCACACACACACACACACATATATATATATCACCTCTCTTTATGGCTTCAAATCTGCAATATGTTTCAATAAATGAGAGTTTCTAACAGAGCATTCTGTTGGGCACGACACTCATTGGGGATTTTGAATTCTCACATAGAGTTACATGCTCAGTTCATGCTTCTCCATTTTCTAACTTGTAGCCATTCTTGTCTGAGTTGCACAAAATAGATTTCATTTTGAAACAGATTCAAGATCCTCCAAGCAAGTGTAGTTGGCACACTAGGTCGAGCCTGGGCACCATGTTTATGGATGTTCATTTCATGGTCCTTGACTATTGCATAATGAACCCCCAATTCCTCATTCACTAAATCCCCAAACTCTTTTCATAGTCAAACAATCCATACAAAAGATCATTCCTTTTGAATAATTACATCACTGCCCCCACTATCATCATGGCTTGTATCACATTTTCTCTTCAACACCAATTGTGGTTTTGATCCTCAAAAACAAAGCACTCCATGAATTAATTCTTTATTTTGGATGCTTATCATATAATTGAGACCTCTCTTCATACTCACTTGGTTGCTCTTCACACTGTTGATAAGAAACTTGGGACTCAATCTGACAGGTGCGAAATGCTAGTTCTTAACTGCAAACATTGAACTGGAGCTAACTTGAGAATTGTCTTTTCAAAACACACATTCATCTTGGTTGCTCACTTGTGTTCTCTGAAGGTCTATGAGGCATAACCTCAGCTCCCAACTTCATTGTTGTATAAAGCATGTTGGGTCCCTTATGGGCCTAGCTAAAATAAAAATCATTTTCAAACAAATTTTGTGCTCAATTTGACCTGGGAGAACTTTAGAATGCATCAACAATTAAAAGATGAACCAGGTTTTCATTAAAACTCACTCTCAGACACTTTTGCAAAATGGTGAAAACTAGCCAAGTTGGCTCTTGAATTAGCTTTGAAAACTGGGAAAATGACCTCCTGGAGCCATGAAAACTTGCAGGAATGTAGCCATTGGTCCAGAGAATGCAGTGCAAAAGATGGATCAGAGAAACCGATCACGAGGCAAAAGTTATTAGCTATCAAAGTTACTTGAACTTTCTGCAACTGACAACTGTTCTTAACCAATTAAAACTGATGAGATCACCCCTTGGAAAAATACCAAATCAACTCCCGACGAGCTACCATTAGACACACTAGCTCACTTTGGTATAGGGAATATGTGTGCAAGAGGTATTAGCTTGAAACATCTCCCATCAAAAGTTATTGACACTCGAAGTTGGCCTCTCAGAAAGGTTTCAATGCAAAACTGAAGAAATTCCATTTGGTTTTGATCTGATAAAAATAGAAAATCAACTCATGAGACCTTGAAAATTAACATGTGAGCTCATTTTGGTATAGAGAATGCAAAAAAACAATCATTCTTACATGATGGTCAACCAGTTGGAAAATGCAAGCTCAAATGGGAGGCAACTTTGTAGAACTTAACATTCGCAAACAGCTCAACAGTGACAAAACTCATCGCGGGAAGCTAAAAATTGACATGCACATTCAGATAGGACACATGAGTGTTTCTGCAAAGGTATTTTTCTTAGAAATCAATGGGCTTCAAATTATGACCCTCCAAAGTAGGTCATTCAAGCAAGTTCATCAAGTGCACTTCTGAAAGTGCAATTGCAGAATTTTGAAATGGGCATCTCAAATTTGCAAAATTTGAGAGTGCCAACATGTGGAGGTCCCCCATATTTATAGTGCTAAGAGTAAAAATATCTGCCCCAAATGTCCAGGTACGGTGCATGTGGATTTTGCATAAAAATTGCACAATTTGACCTTTTTTTTAAGTTACGAAAAAGTAAAAAAAAACTATTATATTTTTTTAAAATAAAAAAACATATATTTTTTTTAATAAAAAATATTAAAAATTCATTATTTAAAAAATAATAATAATAAAACATATATTTTGTTTAAATTAAATTTTATTAAAAATAAATTGACCCCAGGTTGGGGTCGGGGTACTCAAAGGGCCACCTACCATAATGGTAGGTTGGTGGCCCCTCGGGCCCCACCACCACTGTGGGGGGTTGCGGGCTGGTACCACCAGGCTGCCATTATGTGGCAGGCGTGGCCCCACCTTGGGCCCTTCATACCATATTAGAATTGTGAAACAAGCACAAAACCACAAGCCACAAGATCAAACAAACAAATACACCTTTCATGCAAGAGATTTGCCAATAATAAATGCAATATTCCTCAACAAGAAAAAGTTTCAAAAGCAAGAGACTTTCAAGAAGATATGAAAGCTCAAGATAATTACAATGAGGGTTGAGTGCTTATAAGAGAAAAACCCTAAATGAGAAAGGGATCGGATCATGACAAGTGTCAACATCACATGAGATGAGACAGAATGATCTAATATTAGCTCAACTAATAAAAGCATTAAAACACTCTTAAGTTTAGCTTAAGTGCATGAGAATAAATTAGACTAATAATCAATTAAAGAGTAATTAATTATTAACTATCTCTATGTTAGATTTCCTCTCCGCCTATTTAGACAACAAAGCTCCCACAACATAATCAATTCAAGGGTGTCAGTTGTGCTAAAGCTAATAGAAGTAAGTGATTCCAAGACTCAAGCAATGAACACAACAATGTAATTGTCTTGTCTTCATCTTCAACTTTTAGACCCATACTAGCTAATTGACATATGAGAGTATTGAAAATATTTAAATGATCAGCAATTTTTATACCTTATTTCATTCACAAACTATACAACTGCTCTTCAAGTAGATCCAATTTGTCAAAGATTTTGTCATATAAAGACTCCATTTAACTCCATAAGCTCGTTGTTGTTTCCTCTCCAACAATATTGAAAAGAACATCATTTTCTAAACACAATCAAATTGTGTTGAGATATTTTCTATCTAGATCCTCCCAATCCTTGTCAGTAATATTTGTAAATTTCTTTGACTTTTCTATGCACACTTTGTGCAATCCTTGTTATACTAACAAATCATGCATTTTGAACTTTCATAGTTCAAAATTATTTTTCCCATTGAATTTCTCCACATTGAATCTTGCATTTGAAACCTTCGTCATTTGATGCTACAAAGAAAATACCAAATCCTAACACAAATGTTGCAAAATAACTACTCTGATACCACTTGTGGAAATGGAAACATAAAATACAAAAACCAAATAATATTGTAGCACAAGTTAGTTGCAAAGAAATAATAAAGAAAATGAAATGGAATAATAAAATAATAGATAATATGCTTGTAGAAGGAAGAATACATAGGCCAAAGATCTAAAATATTTTTGCTTTAACTAGTAACAATAGACTATGAGACAGGGAAATTTTGATATGGGCGGGAATTCTGGAGGAGCGATTTTGAACTGTGTTGCAGGTGCGTCAGAGCTAGAGCAGGGTTGAACAATGGAGAGGATGAAGATGATGATGTGGATGTATGCTTGCTAGAGGCGTCTTTGCCTCCTCTCTCTATGCTATGGCCATGCTCTTTGTGGTTGTGGTTGTGGGGCTTTTTTGTGGTGTGTTTTCTCTAGCTTTTCCCTCTGTGGCTTGGGCTTAGCTTTGTTGGTACCCCTCTTTTGGGGATTTCTTTTTGCTTGGTTTCTTCTTTGTTGGGCTTTTCTCTACTAGTGTTTGTGGGTTTTCTTGGTGTTGCAGACCTTGGCAAGTGTGGTGGCTTTTTTCCTTGTTGCTTTCCTTGTAGTGGAAGATGGGTTGCATTGGTTTTTCTGTGGAGGTTTGGTGGTTGGAGGGGCCTATCTCTACTCCTATTCGGTGTAGTAGGAGAGCTTGTGTGCTTCTTGTGTTGGCTTGTTCTCCTTATTACCTTTGTTTAGTCCTCCTTCACTTTTGGCCACTTCCTACTTGGTGGCTCTCTGTTGGGGATTCTGGCTCCACTTGGGAGGTTCTTCTTCCTTTCTTTCTTTTGGTGTGGGATGCCTTTGTGTTTTAGGTGTCTCATTTTTCTTGCTTTCTCGTTGTTGTGGCATGTTTGGGGTTTTTGTTGTTGATGCAGCTAGTGGGTTCCTTTGCTGGCTTGGTGGCTTTGGTGGTTGCTCTGCCTCTAGATTGGCCTTTTTCTGGCCCTGACCGACGTGTTAGGGTGGCTTGTGCTCTTTTATTATTGTTTCATCTAATGGATCTTCTCATCTTGAGTCCTCATTGCTCCTAGGTGTTCTCTTGGATGTGGGCGGCTCAGGTTTTCCCTTCTAGCTCCTACGGGTTGCTACTCTCTTTGGTTGTGGGTGGTTTGAGGACTTTGGTCCCTGATCTGCGATTGTTGTTAGCAATTTTGTTCTTTTGCATGGGCTCTAGGCCCTTTGTTGATGATGGGCTTGAGCTCTTTTGGTCTATTGGGTGGCTCTTATTGTTTTGCTTTTAGACCCAACTATTTTTGGTGTTCATCTAGCTTGGGGTTAACTCTTCTTGGATCCTAAATCCAGTGCTTATGTGATCTCCCTCTCAGACTTATTTGGAGGGGGATTTTCTTTTCTTTGGGTTTGGCTAAAACCTTGGGAGCTGATTTTTTTGTTGGCTTTGGGGTATTTGTAGTGGGTTGACTGTAAGTTTATTTTTTGGGTTATGTCTCTTCTTTCACCTAAGGTTGTTGTGAGTGTTTTCTCTTACGAAGTGGTTTCTTTTGGCTAGACTCTTTTGGTGGTGGCTTCTCTTAAGGTGAAGTTTGCTCTTGTTGAGGTAGAGCCCACTCCTTTAGAGGTGGATTGTGTTGTTGGTCCAGCTTTTGAGTTCTGTCCTCTTCTCCATTGCATGTTCTTGCTGAGGGGTGGTGCAACCCTTTCGAGGTGTGCCTTTAGGGGCTGGAGTGGGGCTGCTTTGGTGGTTGGAGATCTTGCATCTTTCTCCCCTATAAAGGGGAGCCCTATCCTATGGAGGTGGTTTGTGGGATGGTGTTTTAGTTTGGATAGAGCTGCAGAAATGTTGTTCTAGGTTTCCAAGGTCCCTACCAAAACCTTGTTATAGTGGGTTGTTGGTCCTGTCAAAACCAAGGGGTTCAAGATCCATGTAAAATCTTGGTTCTTTGTTGGGTTGTTTGTTGGCTAATGGCTAGCAGAATCCTTGTTTCATTTTTGGGTGTTATTGATTCTATTATTTTGGCAGCTTGATCATCTTAGTATGGGTTTTGAGTCCCTTCAAAACCTGATGATTTCGGGTCCATTCAAAACCTGTTGTAAATGGTTTTGGGTCCATTAAAAACCTGCTTTCTTACCTTCTAATCAAAACAAAATAATAGATAAATCTACACATATTTACGCGGTAAAACCTTTAACAATATGTCAAAGAAACATTCACGGAGCAAAGTATCGATATTCTTATTGCTTAGAGAAATTTATTAGAATCTTCACATAGTGGTTATTCAATCACAATTCATTACATTGATTTTTCTTTTAAAGTGCCAAGATATATATAATATCTTCAACCTCTATCAAACTTTAAAAAATTAGCTTTGTTTTTTTGTTTTAATTTTATTGTTTTATTTTTTTGTTTTATTTCTTATTTTTTCAAAGATTATGATTATTTCTATTATTGTTGTCAATATCTTCAAGATAACAACTCTATCAAACTTTAAAAAATCAGCTTTTTTGTTTTAATTTTTTGTTTTATCTTTTTGTTTTATTTCTATTTTTCAAAGATTATGATTATTTCTATTATTGTTGTCATTGTCCAAAATCAACAACCATCAGTTCATGTTTTTTATGTTCAATCTATGGACTCCATTAATAAATTGAATACTTTTCAACATTATAGTGTCTTAATCAACTCATCGTAAATCATTCTGAGCATTTTCATTTAGAATTCATCAAGCCTGACATGAACCCACAATTGCCTAATTAGTAGTTCGTTGCGATGATGGAAACTAATTGACATGGAGGGAATCTATTAACATTTGTAGTGCACCCATGAAATCTGGTCAAAAGTAGTTGTTTAATTAGTGTGTGGATGAGAGTTGTCTTGAATGGTTGCACTATCAGGTGAGATATTCTTTAAGCCTAAATATGAGACAGTTTGAACTTAGGCGCACATTGGAGAGTGACACCTATGGTGGAAGGAAGTGTGAGGGTGAGCAAGTGGGGATGTCACTCTTTGAGTTGAAAACATGACTAGGCGAGGCCAGAGATGACTTGCATGAAGGATGGCAACGTGATAATGTTTGCTAACTAAAAATCTATTTCCTGGGAAGAATGAAGTTTGAAAGGCAAGACCTCCTTTCCTTGACATTTCGTAGGTAATCTCTCTGTTCCGATCTTAGGTTTTTGTAGTTCCAAGATGGTAAATAGCAGTAAGTAGAAGACAAAGAAAAATGAAAGAAGTTGGTCTCAACCACAAAGGTAGGGCTTAAGTTGGAGGAAATATAGGTAGAGAAGATGGTGGTAAGTACGTTGTGGATTATTTTTGTGTGCTTATGACAAGGTAGCACTTTTGGAGCATGATAGGATTGAGATCATTGCTAAAATGTGCAAGAATATCAGTCATCATGAGGTCGTTGCTTATAGATTTGTAGAGAAAGATGGAATTTTAAGTTGATATATCCAACACATCCATCATTCCATGATTCTTACAAGTTTCTTTAAGTCTCCTAAACCCAATACCTAGATATTGGCTTCTTGCATTTTTAGATATTTTGTTGCAATATTGTAGGTTATTATAATTTATTGTCAATTTACTATTTAAAATGTATTATTAGTTCATAAGGAGATATTTTGTGTCAAGATGTTGTAGTGCCCAGGCTCCATAATTCACTTTTTTTATGATGTTTATGCTAGATGCTTGTGGAATCATTTTATGTCTTAGGTACTCTTTGTTGGTAGTTAAAACATTTTATAATGAAATTTGCTATAGTACGTTACTATGTTAGATAATGTAATACTCAAGACTTCTTAAGATGCTAGGTTTATATGGGTTATGCTTATTATTTATGTTTAAGATGATACTAAGACTTATTTCTTTATGATTACATGTTGATGATGTATTAGGATGTTAGCATACTAAATTTTGTGGATGATTATGAGATGTTTATGAATATGCTAGAAATAGAATGTGTTACCATATTTTGGAATGGTTTTCGATTATTGATATTACAAGATATTATTTGAGATACTATATGATGCTTTCAAATGTTATTTAGGTCTGGAGAGAAGGATGTCATATTTCTCACTTGTGAGAACCCTACGATGTTTTGATTTCCTTTCACTAGGTATGTAATGATTATATGTATATGCACGATTGTTTTGTGTGTTGCAGGATGCAGGTATTAGGCATTGACTCCACTTGACTTGGTAGGTCTGAGTGTGCCTTAAACCCAATGGAACATTTGATCGAAGATAGAACTTGGTCCCCTACCCTAGCCATCATCTTCAAAGAGGATGAGTATCTGGTCTGATACCTTGTCAGTGTGTCAATGTTGCATATGGTCAGTTGGTCTTGTTTTTCGACCCTGGTTAGGGTTCAAGTTATTGTTTGGCATTTGGTTTGTTTAATTTATTTATTTTTGATAAATGTTGTTTTTGGTTGATAGATGCATTAAAATAAAATACTAAGTAAAAGGTACTTTGATAAATAAATATAAATATAATTATTAATAATCATAGTTTATAATAAATTAAATGTGTAATGTAATATTAAAATAAAATAAAATAGAATTTTAGTGGAAAGTTATAATTAATAAATAGTAAAAGTAATATAAAAAAATAGAAAAGTTTTTCATGCAGCACGTGCACAACTTTGAACAGATTGTCGAAAAAGAAACTTAATGTTTTTGAGGATTTTGAGAGATTTTATTAGATTTTTGGTTTCGAAAAAAAATGAATAGCCTCCTTCTTGTAAATATTTTCCTTTTGGAAGAATATTCATTCGATTTTTGGAGTGGAAGGGAGTAATTTGTTTGAAAAAATTTCACACATTGTTGTGGGAATTGGGTTTTTGGAAAAATTGATGGAGAATCGGTCTTAGGAGGTGGATTTTGGCGTGGAAATTTGGACTTGGAATCTCTTAGTTCTTTAGTCACTATCCAGGACTAGTGAATTTGCAAGTAGATATTTCGAGCTTCAAGTCTCTTATGCTAAGTCATGGTACTCATGGTTGTTATGATAATCTAATTTTCTTAGGTATTTGATTTGAGATTTCGTCTCTTCCTGTGTATTCCTTATGCCCTTGAATTTTATGCAATGGATCTCTGCTCAAATCGTCACCCCGCATACCCCATTGCCGAGAATATGCCTAACTTAATGCCAAGCAGCTTATTAATTATTCGCCCTGCCGCGATGATGATCTGGCGATGATGCCACTCAGCACTCGGCGCGTGGAATGAAGACAAATGTATGCTTGGCGCATCCTTAGATCCGTGAGGGTGTATGTTTCACTAATTTCTTGTATTGGATAATGTGTTTTGGGGTGATTTTGTAATTGTCTAAAAAGTGGGTGTTATTGTGTAAATTGCTTAAGGACAGTTTCTAGAGGCCTAGAGGGGGTATTTTTGTATGTATGGCTTTTATGGTTGTTTCACTCAGAAGTGGTTTGGTAATGTTTTGAGTAGTGTGTAAGATGGTCAATTCCTTGCACTGTGTTTGGATTCATGTAATCATGTTAAGTGTGCAAAATGGTCCATGTCTTGCACTATGTACGGATTTGTGTGATTGTGATCAATGTGCAAGATGGTAAATTTCTTTCTTGATGTGTAGGGTTTACTAGTTGCAAGTAGGGGGAGTGGCTCTCAATGGGGGTTGGAACCCAAAGTGGTGTCCAGGATAACCCATTTAAGGGTTTCTTAATCCAATGATAACCTTAATAATGAATTAGGGGGATGGGTAGAATTCATATTAATCAAGATAATGTATGCTCCACTCATGGCTCAAGTGCTCGTTTAGGCTTGAGATGAGATGAGAGGCCTGGAGTGGCAAGATCAACTACCTTGTCTTTATGAAAGGTACATTTATTTCGCATGAGTTTGTATAGGGGTTGGGGGTTGGGAGAGGCTGTCAAGATAACCTAGGATGGGGGTCAAGAGCCTAGGAAGATCCACCAAGGTAACCCATATCAAGCTATGTGATGACACTCCTCCCTATTGCAATCTAGCATTCCTTAGTTGTACTTTTCCCTTTTGTTGTGTGAGTGCCTCTGGAAGTGAAGTAAGTGTTATAAGTGAAGTCAGTGTTGAAAGTGATGTTATGTTGTGAATAGTGTAGTGTTAGAGTCCATGTATTACCCTTGATTGTGATACATGTTGCTTTCCTAACTGTCTGTTAGTAGTGGGACCTTGTGTTATCTCCTAGCACAAGGGGTGGACCTCGAGGTTCCACATGGTTGGAAGGTTGGTGTTTTTCCTCCATTGGGTACCCTTGCTACATGTTCGTGTGCATGGAGATTGTTCATTATGTTGTGGACTCCTAACCCTGTCCCAGACTAAGGAGACAAACTTTTTTTTATGTATATGTATTGGATTGTATGTTCTTTGTAATCTCCTATTGTAATCAGATGTACTCTTCCCACATGTACTCAGGGAAGCATTGTTGTAGAAATTGTAATGACATAACAGATATTGATGTATTCTTCTTGTAATTGAATACTATAATGTAATGTATCTTGTATAGATGGTTAGCTAGAAATGAACTTAATGTTGCTTGTCAGTTGATATGTTATGTGGAATCATTTAATGTGATGTTTTTAAAATGGACCTTGCTTGTTAGTTAAATCACGATATCTTGGTAGTTAATGAAATGATACTTGTTATCCTAGTTAATGGATATGTGAGTAGCGTAGTCAAGAAACCTTAGAGAACCTAGGTTTAAATTATATGTTATGCGTCTATTGTTATTTACTTTAAAAGAAAAATTGTTTCATTATTGTGTCACGGTTAGTGTTGTCCTCTAGGGTTCCTTAGTGGGGTGTTATAGATGTATTATTTTGTTTAAAATAGGGTCCATTTCGTGATTCATTCATGTTCGTATCATCGAATGTAATTAATCAAAATAAAAAATTGTCGAAAAGTAATAAAAAAATAAAATTTGTCTCATTGCAAATGGGTGCACTATTGTTTGTATGCAATGTTCATTTGAAGGGAGGAATTCTAAAACTAAGCCTCAAAGTCAAATTTGTTAAGTAGAAAACCAATTGAAAGATGGAGGCATAGGAGGTTAGAGTACAAAGAAAATTCTCTCATCAATCACTAGTGATAGGGCCACAACATTGTATTAGTGACAAAATATTTATGCCAAAATGACTAAAGCTAATATTGATTTCTATGTGGTAGTGATAATTGTCTTGTATTGTTTGTAATCAAAGTGGCAAAGGTATATAATGATGGTTGCATACATGAACAAGAACTTAGTTTGCACACTTTTTATGTTGTGATTGGATTTGTATGTCCTCATTCACATTTACATTGAATGATAGTGATTGGATGTGTTTCTCCCTAATCACAATTTTTGGTTGTTTGTGATTGGATACATGTATGTCCCCAATCATATTTTTTTGGGTGATTATGATTGGATGTGCTTGTCCTCAATCATAAATATTGTGAGTAGATGTGTGTGTCTCTATTCATAATTTTGATGTTAGATGTACATATGTTTGTCCCTATGCAAAATTGTTGTATGACCTCAAATAGATGTGTTAGTCCATATCCTTGGTTTCATGGATAGATGTGTTCTTTGGGTTATCCTTGGATAAAATTTTAGTATGGTCAATCCTATTGAAGAAGTCTTGTGAGCCTAGTTTCATTATTGTTTGTCATGAGTAGATGTGTATGTCCCTACTCATATCTTATGTTTCTAATGAACTATTGAATGTGGTCAACGATTTGTATTATTCCACGTATCACCATTTGGAGAATGATGTAATATGAGGGTATTATGAATATTACATCATCCATGTGGCTAGATATGTTAGTTTCTTTTGGCTTGTTAATATTTTTCTTATTTTTGTGATTTTTGTTACGAGTGGTTATAGGAGCTCTCCTATAATATAGAAGATGTGAATCCTATAAATAAGTATGTATTATTGGCCAATAAGGGAATTGTATCAAAGAATTCTAAAATTACTAATAATCTTCCTAACTTAGAATTTTTTTAAGGTTTGGGCAACTTCACAAATAAACATCAAAATGACCATTTTATAATTTTCATACCTTGGCCAACCAAAAATAGGGAGTAGGTTGACATTACCTCTAGTTTGGGAATGTTCATAAAGGGAAAATTACACAAAATGAGGCCAAATTAATAAGAAAACATTCATATTGTTCACACAAGCACTAAACTAATAATAAGAGTGAAACATCTTATTAAAGGCATTGAAATGAGTTTTTACCATTTTTTCTCCCTTTGGCCACTTGTGGCATTTCAAGACTATCTATCTAGGTGTGTAGGAAGATTAGGATGAAAATAATTTGAGGAAACTCAAAGAACTTCTCTCACTTCCTATTGGTTTTGAAATAGAAGAGCACACCCAAATCATGCAATTTCACCAACAAAATAATCAACAATTGGTCATTTAAATGAGCACATCTAGAATCCATAGTTGAGGTAGAAACTATTAGTCTCAATATCTTCCTTGAAAATTCTCACTAAGACCTTAGCATCATATGCACAAAGATAAACAGCCATCATACAATTGGAAATGACACAATCGTAATCCATTGAGAAAATATCACTATCACTCATAAATTACTTCTGAAATAAAGAAGGTAATCCTCTAAACACTCCCTACTACAGCTACTTTTACCATGTGAACAAGAGTGATTTGTCTATTTTCAAGCCTTGCATGTGCAACACATGTGCCTGTCATTTATGTCTTACACATAGTAGTGGTAAGTCAAACTTAAGAATAGAGGTTCAAATAGAAAACTTTGATACTCTAGTGAATATTAGTTGACTCTTTAACAAAGCTAGTAAGTATTGAAAAGTTTGATTTATGCAAGGATGAAAAGATTTTGTCCTCTTCTTGTACTTATTTTTACTAGTTTCTTATGTAGTTCTCCTATAGTAAATATCAAGTGGGAGAATGTTGGAACTTAGTGTGCTTTCACTTCCAAAGAGACCTAAGTGGAAGAATGGTGTTTCTCAAATAGAGGGATTGAATGGAAAAAGAAAAGTGGTGCAACTTAGATCACTCTAATAATGTAGTTTAAGTTAAGGTTTTGCAATATTTTTTGGTAAGGTATAGTGTGAGTTAGAATTTGTAGCTTGGTCTTGAGGCATGTTGCACTCACCTAAAACCATGGTTCCAACCACAAGTAGTTTGGATAAGGTAAAGTTACAATTTACTATGCACAATTAGCTATAGTATAGTTAGAGAATATTCAACATTATTAGAGTGCATGCAACAACTAGAGACATCTAGATGATCTAGAAGGTGCTCTAGATCATGGAAGTTTTATCTTTATTATTGCAATCCATGAGAATGGTCTTGGTAGTATTATAATATTATTGCATTACTTCATAGTGTTATATTCAATGTGCCAACTATTGTTGACGAGTAATAATGGGATTTTAAGATTGATAAGTCATTTGTAGGATGAGAAGAATTTATGAGTTGTACATGCCAGTGAATCATGATATGGTCCTTATTCGATTGGGTGAGGGTTGGTATTCTACAAGTGATTAGGATGTTAAGTCGAATGGTATTTCATGGAACAAATCTATCTATATCTAAGTTGTGACAAGGTATATGATACTATATCTAGAACAAGCATGTGTAGAGATTGTACAC
>VDFB02199621.1:16000-39093 GCA_007258455.2 Sequoia sempervirens
CACTATCATATGGCTTGTATCACATTTTCTCTTCAACACCAATTGTGGTTTTGATCCTCAAAAACAAAGCACTCCATGAATTAATTCTTTATTTTGGATGCTTATCATATAATTGAGACCTCTCTTCATACTCACTTGGTTGCTCTTCACACTGTTGATAAGAAACTTGGGACTCAATCTGACAGGTGCGAAATGCTAGTTCTTAACTGCAAACATTGAACTGGAGCTAACTTGAGAATTGTCTTTTCAAAACACACATTCATCTTGGTTGCTCACTTGTGTTCTCTGAAGGTCTATGAGGCATAACCTCAGCTCCCAACTTCATTGTTGTATAAAGCATGTTGGGTCCCTTATGGGCCTAGCTAAAATAAAAATCATTTTCAAACAAATTTTGTGCTCAATTTGACCTGGGAGAACTTTAGAATGCATCAACAATTAAAAGATGAACCAGGTTTTCATTAAAACTCACTCTCAGACACTTTTGCAAAATGGTGAAAACTAGCCAAGTTGGCTCTTGAATTAGCTTTGAAAACTGGGAAAATGACCTCCTGGAGCCATGAAAACTTGCAGGAATGTAGCCATTGGTCCAGAGAATGCAGTGCAAAAGATGGATCAGAGAAACCGATCACGAGGCAAAAGTTATTAGCTATCAAAGTTACTTGAACTTTCTGCAACTGACAACTGTTCTTAACCAATTAAAACTGATGAGATCACCCCTTGGAAAAATACCAAATCAACTCCCGACGAGCTACCATTAGACACACTAGCTCACTTTGGTATAGGGAATATGTGTGCAAGAGGTATTAGCTTGAAACATCTCCCATCAAAAGTTATTGACACTCGAAGTTGGCCTCTCAGAAAGGTTTCAATGCAAAACTGAAGAAATTCCATTTGGTTTTGATCTGATAAAAATAGAAAATCAACTCATGAGACCTTGAAAATTAACATGTGAGCTCATTTTGGTATAGAGAATGCAAAAAAACAATCATTCTTACATGATGGTCAACCAGTTGGAAAATGCAAGCTCAAATGGGAGGCAACTTTGTAGAACTTAACATTCGCAAACAGCTCAACAGTGACAAAACTCATCGCGGGAAGCTAAAAATTGACATGCACATTCAGATAGGACACATGAGTGTTTCTGCAAAGGTATTTTTCTTAGAAATCAATGGGCTTCAAATTATGACCCTCCAAAGTAGGTCATTCAAGCAAGTTCATCAAGTGCACTTCTGAAAGTGCAATTGCAGAATTTTGAAATGGGCATCTCAAATTTGCAAAATTTGAGAGTGCCAACATGTGGAGGTCCCCCATATTTATAGTGCTAAGAGTAAAAATATCTGCCCCAAATGTCCAGGTACGGTGCATGTGGATTTTGCATAAAAATTGCACAATTTGACCTTTTTTTTAAGTTACGAAAAAGTAAAAAAAAACTATTATATTTTTTTAAAATAAAAAAACATATATTTTTTTTAATAAAAAATATTAAAAACTCATTATTTAAAAAATAATAAGAATAAAAAAACTATTTTGTTTAAATTAAATTTTATTAAAAAAAATTTCACCCCACATTGGGGGTGGGGTACTCAAAGGGCCACCTGCCATAATGGTAGGTCGGTGGCCCCTCTGGCCCCACCACCACTATGGGAGAGTGCAGGTTGGTATCGCCCTTGCCATTATGTGGCAGGCGCGGCCCCACCTCGGGGCCTTCATACCATGTTAGAATTGTGAAACAAGCGGAAAACCATGAGCCACAAGATCAAACAAAAAAATACACCTTCGATGCAAGAGATTTGCAAACAATATATGCAATATTCCTCAACAAGAAAAATTTTTAGAAGCAAGAGACTTTCAAGAAGATATGAAAGCTCAAGATAATTACAATGAGGGTTTAGTGCTTATAAGAGCAAAACCCTAAATGAGAAAGGGATCAAATCATGACAAGTGTCAACATCACATAAGATGAGACAAAATGATCTAATATTAGCTCAACTAATAAAAGTATTAAAACACTCTTAAGTTAGCTTAAGTGCATGAGAATAAATTAGACTAATAATCAATTAAAGAGTAATTAATTATTAGCTAATGCATGATAATTCTAATAGTTTCTATGTTAGATTTCCTTTGTGCCTCTTCAAACAACAAATCTCCCACAACATAATCAATTCAAGGGTGTCAATTGTGCTAAAGCTAATAGAAGTGAGTAAGTGATTCCAAGACTCAGGCAATGAACACAACAATGTAATTGTCTTGTCTTCATCTTCAACTTTTAGACCCATACTAGCTAATTGACATATGAGAGTATTGAAAATATTTAAATGATCAGCAATTTTTATACCTTCTTTCATTCACAAACTACACAACTTCTCTTCAAGTAGATCCAATTTGTCAAAGATTTTGTCATATAAAGACTCCATTTTACTCCATAAGCTTTTTTTTTTCCTCTCCAAAAATATTGAAAAGAACATCTGTTAAACACAATCGAATTGTGCTGAGAGCTTTTGTATCTAGATCCTCCCAATCCTCATCAATCATATTTGTAAATTTCTTTGACTTTTCTACCAACACTTTGTGAAATCCTTATTATACTAACAAATCATGCATCTTGAAATTTCATAGTTCAAAATTATTTTTCCCATTGAATTTCTCCACATTGAATCTTGCATTAGAAACCTTCGTCATTTGATGCTACAAAGCAAATACCAAATCCTAACACAAATGTTGCAAAATAACTACTTTGATACCACTTGTGGAAATGGAAACATAAAATCCACAAACCAAATAATATTGTAGCACAAGTTAGTTGCAAAGAAATAATGAAGAAAATGAAATGGAATAACAAAATAATAGACAATATGCTTGTAGAAGGAAGAATACATAGGCAAAATATCTAAAATATTTTTGCTTTAACTGGTAACAATAGACTATGAGACACAGAAATTTTGATATGGGCGGGAGTTCTAGAGGAGCAATTTTGAACTATGTTGCAGGTGCGTCAGAGCTGGAGGAG
This sequence comes from Sequoia sempervirens, assembly GCA_007258455.2. NCBI lineage: Eukaryota > Viridiplantae > Streptophyta > Pinopsida > Cupressales > Cupressaceae > Sequoia > Sequoia sempervirens. The sequence goes on from VDFB02199621.1 coordinate 19,008, forward strand.
GGTCAGACAATGGAGAGGACGAAGATGATGATGTGGATGCATGCTTGCTGGAGGCGTCTTTTCCTCTTCTCTCTATGGTTGTGGCCATGCTCTCTATGGTTGTAGTTGTGGGGTTTTTCTGTGGTGTGTTTTCTCTAGCTTTGCCCTCTATGGCTCGGGCTTGGCTTTGTTGGTGCCCCTCTTTTGGGGCTTTCTTTTTGCTCAGTGTTCTGCTTGGTGTTGTAGATCCTAGCAGGTGTGGTGGATTTTTTCCTTCCTGCTTTCCTTGCAGTGGAAGATGGGTTGTGTTGGTTTTTCTGTGGAGGTTCAATGGTTGAAGGGGCCTATCTCTGCTCCTATTCAAACTAGTAGGAGAGCTTGTGTGCTTCTTGTGTTGGCTTGTTCTCCTCCTTACCTTTGTTCAATCCTCATTTTCTTTTGGCTGCTTCCTGCTTGGTGGCTCTTTGTTGGGGAGTTTGGCTCCACTTGGGAGGTTCTTCTTCCTTCCTTCCTTTTGGTGTGGGATGCATCGGTTTTTGAGGTGTCTCATTTCTCTTGCTTGCTCATTGTTGTGGCCTATTTGTTGTCTTCATTGTTGCTACAGCTAGTGAGTTCCTATGCTGGCCTAGTGGCTCTGGTGGTTGCTCTACCTTTGCATTGGCCTTTTTCTAGCCCTGACTGGTGTGTTAGGGTGGCTTGTGCTCTTTTATTGTTGGTCCATCTGATGGATCTTCTCATCTTGAGTCCTCCTTTCTCCTGGGTGTTCTCTTGGTTGTGGGTGGCTTGGGTTTTCCCTTCTAGCTCCCGCGGGTTGCTACTCTCTTTGGTTGTGGGTGGTTTGAGGACTTTGGTCCTTGATTTGTAGTTATTGTTAGCAGTTTTGTTCTTTGGCTGGGCTTTGGGCCCTTTGTTGATGATTGTCTTGAGCTCTTTTGGTCTACTGGGTGGCTCTTATTGTTTTGCTTTCAGGCCCAGTTATTTTTGGTGTTCATCTAGCTTGGGGTGAACTCTTCTTGGATCCTAAATGGTGCTTCTGTGATCTCCCTCTCAAACTCACTTGGAGGGGGATTTTCTTCTCTTTGGGTTTGGTTGAGACCTTGGGAGCTAATTTTTTTGTTGGCTCTAGGGTATTTGTGGTGGGTTGACTGTAAGTCTATTTTCTGGGTTTTGTCTCTTCTGTCACCTAAGGTTGTTACAAGCGCTTTCTCTTTTGGAGTGGTTTCTTTTGGATGGACTCTTCTAGTGATGGCTTCTCTTGAGGTGAAGTTTGCTATTGTTGAGGTAGAGTCCACTCCTTTAGAGGTGGAGTTGTATGTTGTTGGTCTAGTTGAATGTCCTCTTCTTCATTATGTGTTCTTGTTGAGGTGGTCCTTTTGAGGTGGAGCCAGTTTACGCTGGAGTGGGGCTACTTTGGTGGTTGGAGCTCTCACATCTTCCTCCCCTATAGAGGGGGGCCCTATCCTATGGAGGTGGTTTGTGGGATGGTGTTTCAGTTTGGATGGAGCTGCAAAAATGTTGTTTTGGGTTTAAGGTCCCTGCTAAAACCTTGTTGTAGTGGGTTGTTGGTCCCATCAAAACCAAGGGGTTCAAAATCCATGTAATCTTGGTTCTTGTTAGGTAGTTTGCTGATTGTTGGCTGGCAGTTTCTCTGTTTCGCTATTGGGTGTTATTGATTCTATTCTTTGGTCAGCTTGATCATCTTTGTATGGGTTTCAAGTCCCTTCAAAACCTGATGGTTTCAGGTCCATTCAAAATCTGTTGTAAATGGTTTCGGGTCTATTCAAAACCTATTTTCCCCCTAATCAAAAATAAAATAATAGACAAGACACATATTTATGTGGTAAAACCTTGACAATATGTCAAAGAAACATTCACGGAGCAGAGTATCGATATTCTTATTGCTTAGAGAAATTTATTAGAATCTTCACATAGTGGTTATTCAATCACAATTCATTACATTGATTTTTCTTTTAAAGTGCCAAGATATATATAATATCTTCAAGATAACAACCTCTATCAAACTTTAAAAAATTAGCTTTGTTTTTTTGTTTTAATTTTATTGTTTTATCTTTTTGTTTTATTTCTTATTTTTTCAAAGATTATGATTATTTCTATTATTGTTGTCATTGTCCAACATTAACAAACACTAGTTCATGTTTTTTATGTTCAATCTATGGACTCCATTAATAAATTGAATGCTTTTCAACATTATAGTGTCTTAGTCAACTCATCGTAAATCATTCTAAGCATTTTCATTTACAATTCATCAAGCCTTACATGAACCCACAATCGCCTATTTAGTAGTTCGCTGCAATGATGGCAACTAATTGACATGGAGGGAATTTGTTAACCATTTGTAGTGCACCCATGAAATCTGGTCGAAAGTAGTTGTTTAATTAGTGTGTGGATGAGAATTGTCTTGAATGGTTGCACTATTAGGTGAGATATTCTTTAAGCCTAAATATGAGACAGTCTAAAATTAGGCACACATTGGAGAGTGACACCTATGATGGAAGGAAGTGTGAGGGTGAGCAAGTGGGGATGTCACTCTTTGAGTTGAAAACATGACTAGGTGAGGCCAAAGATGACTTGCATGAAGGATGGCAACTTGATCATGTTTTCTAACTGAAAATCTATTTGTTGGGAAGAATGAAATTTGAAAGGAAAGACCTACTTTCCTTGATATTTCTTAGGTAATCTCTCTGTTTCGATCTTGGTTTTTTGTAGTTTCAAGATGGTAAATAGCAGTGAGTAGAAGATAGAGAAAAATCAAAAAAGTTGGTCTCGATCACAAAGGTAGGGCTCAAGTTGGAGGAAATAGAGGCAAAGAAGATGGTGGTAAGTGCGTTGTGGAGTCTTTTTGTGTGCTTATGACAAGGCAGCACTTTTGGAGCATGATAGGATTGAGATCATTGCTAAAGTATGCAAGAATATCAATCATCATGAGGTCGTTGCTTATAGATTTGTAGAGAAAGATGAAATTTTAAGTTGAGATATCTAGCACATCTATCATTCAATTATTCTTACAAGTTTCTTTAAGTCTCATAAGCCCGATACCTAGATATTGGCTTCTTCTTGCATTTTTAGATATTTTGTTGCAATATTGTAGGTTGTTATTATAATTTATTGTCAATTTACTATTTTAAATGTATTATTTGTTAATAAGGAGATATTTTGTGTCAAGATGTTGTAGTGCCCCTCCATGATTCACTTTTTTTATGATGTTTATGCCAGATTCTTGTGGATTCATTTTATGTCTCAGGTACTCTTTGTTGGTAGTTAAAATATTTTATAATGACATTTGCTATAGTATGTTACTATGTTAGACAAAGTAATACTCAAGACTTCTTAAGATGCTAGGTTTATATGGGTTATGCTTATTGTTTATGTTTATTATAAGACTAAGAGTTATTTCCTTATGATTACATGTTGATGATGTATTAGGATGCTAGCATACTAATTTTTGTTGATGATTATGAGATATTTGTGAATATGCTAGAAATAGAATGTATTACCATATTTTGGAATGGTTTATGATTATTGATTGTGTGATATGTTATTTAAGATATTATATGATGCTTTCAAATGTTATTTAGGTGTTGAGGGAAGGATGTCATATTTCTCACTTGTGAGAACCCAACAACGTTATAATTTCCTTTCACTAGGTATGTGATGATTATATTTATATGCATGACCCTTTTGTGTGCTGCAGGATGCAGGTATTAAACATTGACTCCACCTGAATTGGCAGATCTGAGTGTGCCTTAAACCCAATGGAACAGTTGATCAGAGATAGTGCTTGGTCCTCTACCCTATCCATCATCCTCAAAGACGATGAGTATCTGGTTTGATACCTTGTCAGTGTGTCAGTGATGCCTATGGTCAGTTAGTCTTGCTTTTCGACCCTGATTAGGGTTCAAGTTATTGTTTGGCATTTGGTTTGTTTAATTTAAATTTTTTTGATAAACATTATTTTTGGTTGATAGATGCACTAAAATAAAATATTAAGTAAAAGGTTCTTTGATAAATAAATATAAATATAGTTATTAATAACCATAGTTTATAATAAATTAAATGTGTAATGTAATATTAAAATAAAATAAAATAGAATTTTAGTGGAAAGTTATAATTAATAAATAGTAAAAGTAATATAAAAAATAGAAAGGTTTTTCATGCAGCACATGCACAACTTTGAATAGATTGTCGAAAAAGAAACTTAATGTTTTCAGAGATTTTGAGAGATTTTATTGGATTTTTGTTTTCGAAAAAAACGAGTAGCCTCGTTCTTGTAAATATTTTCCTTTTGGGAGAATATTTATTTGGTTTTTGGGGTGGAAGGGAGTAATTTGTTTGAAAAAAATTCACACATTATTGTTGTTGTGGGAATTGGGATTTTGGAAAAATTGATGGGGAGTCAGGCTTAGGAGGTGGATTGTGGCATGGAAATTTGGACTTGGAATCTCTCAGTTCTTTAGTCACTATCTAGGACTAGTGAATTTGCAAGTAGGTATTTTGAGCTTCAAGTCTCTTATGCTAAGTCATGGTACTCATGGTTATTATGATAATCTAATCTTCTTAGGTATTCGATTTGAGATTTCGTCTCTTCCTGTGTATTCCTTATGCCCTTGAATTTTATGCAATGGATCTCCCAAGTTCTAACCCGTGCACACCCCTATTGCATGAGACTTTGTCAAATTCATGCAATCATACATTGTATTCATTCCTCACATGATGCTAGTCGCATCATCCTTAGATTTGTATAACTTGGATGTATGTGATTTGAATGTGGGCATTCTACGAGACCTCTACTCTTTGAGGAAACTTGTCGATTGGATCATGCCCTCTGTTTGTGCTTCCACATTCTGCATTTATGCCCTAAACCATCACTCTCATTCAGGCACAAAGGCATCAGTTGAGAGCCTAATTTGTCGATACCTTGCTTTTAAGCAATCTGGCAACAGTTGCATGTTTTATCTAAGAATTATGTGCCCTTTTACAATTATCTGCAAGCAATGCATTCTATTGAAAGTTATAAAGCCTTTATAGCAAATCTTATATACTCGCATCCTGCTATCATTTCCCTTCATGAGATGAAATCTATTTGAGGCATTTCATCGAGCCATGTACAGCAACGAAGGCCTTACACCAGCTACTTGCATTTGATTGAAAGTTTCTAAAGCCTTTTTAGCAACCCAATCTATGTATCCCCATGTGTCACTTGAACTTGTCCCAACCCAATGTACGAAAACACAAAACCTGAGGTTGTCGGCTGTCCTTGACCGACGCCATGAAGTAGTAGTCAGCAATGTCTTAGTTCCCATGCGCTAGGACCAAATCATGCAAGATTATCATATGAATGAGTCTTCATGAGAGGGTGGGCGATTGAAACAAGAGCTATCCCAGCCGTGTGATTCCTACTTGTTGCACCATCGTTCACTCCATAGCCTTTCCTAGTCGCTAGATGCTTTCCTCTCCCTACATACATCAAATATTGTTCAATATGCTTTCATTTTTGTGATTCATGTTTGAAACATTATGTTGGTTTTTGATGGGAATGCTTTATGTTGGAATTCGATGAATCTGCATGGTATTTGGTAATCAATGCATATATGTTATGCTTGGAAATTTGAAGGATATATTTGGTATTTAATATTTTGTAATTCATTTCCATTTCGATGAATATAAATTAAGTTTGGCATTTGAATATATATATATAGATATATGTTTATATATACATACATGTATATGTATATGCATGTATGTTTATATATATATATATATATATATATATATATATATGTAAGCAATTAAATGGTTGTCATATTATAATTTGATATATATTGTGTTATATTGTAAACAGTATACTGTTAATAATATATATATACATTGTGGTTTTAGTAAAGAACATTTCTGTCTATGTGATTAATTGATTATGAATTGGGTAATTGAGTGGGCTGAATTGGTTACTTATAGTTGGATGATTGAAGGATTTATTTAAATAAATGAATTAGATTACCTTTTTTTTTGATAATGAACGCTGATTACTTTCGTAATTATTTAATAGTTGATTTGTAAATTTACTATGTGATTAGTTTTTATGAATTATTATGGTAAATGACCCATTAAGAGAATTTAAGTGGTTAAGTTAAAGAGTAATATGAAATGTGGAAATAATGTATATTTGACTGATTTCTTGTATTGGATAATGTGTTTTGGGGTGATTTTGTAATTGTCTAAAAAATGGGTGTTATTGAGTAAATTGCTTAAGGACAGTTTCCAAAGGCCTAGGAGGGGGTATTTTTGTATGTATGGTTTTTATGGTTGTTTCACTTAGAAGTGGTTTGGTAATGTTTTGAGTAGTGTGCAAGATGGTCAATGCCTTGCATTGTGTTTGGATTCATGTAATCATGTTAAGTGTGCAAGATGGTCCATGCCTTGCACTATGTATGGATTCGTTTGATTGTGATCAATGTGCAAGATGGTAAATGTCTTTCTTGATGTGTAGGGCTTATTAGCTACAAGTAGGGGGAGTGGCTCTCAATGGGGGTTGGAACCCAAAGTGGTGTCCAAGATAACCCATTTGAGGGTTTCTTAATCCAATGATAACCTTAATAATGAATTAGGGGGATGGGTAGAATTCACATTAATCCAACATGGCGCCCCACTCATGGCTCAAGTGCTCATTTAGGCTTGAGATGAGATGGGAAGGCTTCGAATGGTAAGATCAACTACCCTATCCTCACGAAAGGTACATTGATTCTACATGAGTTTTTATGGGGGTCGAAGATTGGGAGAGGCTGCTAGGATAACCTAGGATGGGGGTCAGGAGCCTAGGAAGATCCACCAGGATAACCCATATCAAGTTATGTGATGACACTCCTCCCTATTATAGTCTAGTATTCCCTAGTTGTATTTTTCCCTTTTGTTGTGTGAGTGCCTTTGAAAGTGAAGTAAGTGTTATAAGTGAAGTCACTATTGAAAGTGTTGTTGTGTTGTGAGTAGTGTTTTGTTAGAGTCCATGTATTACCCTTGATTGTGATAGCATGTTGCTTTTCTGACTATCTATTAGTAGTGGGACCTTGTGTTATCTCCTAGCATGGGGGGTGGACCTCAGGGTTCCACATGGTTGGGAGGTTGGTGTTTTTTCCTCCATTGAGTACCCTTGTTGCATGTTCATGCACGTGAATATTGTTCAATATGTTGTGCTCTTGATTTTGTTCCAGGCTAAGGAAACAAACTTTTACGTATATGTATTGGATTGTATATCGGTTGTAATCTCCCATTGTAATCAAACGTACTCTTCCCACATGTACTCAAGGAAGCATTGTTGTAGAAATTGTAATTACATAACAAATATTGATGCATTCTTCTTGTAATTGAATACTATAATGTAATATATCTTGTATATATGGTTAACTAGAAATGAACTTAATGTTGCTCATCATTTGATATGTTATGCGGAATCATTTAATGCGATGCTTTTAAAATGGACCTTGCTTGTTAGTTAAATCATGATATCTTGGTAGTTAATGAAATTATTCATGTTATCCTAGTTAATAGATATGTGAGTAGCGTAGTCAAAGAACCTTAGAGGACTAGGTTTAGATTATATGTTATGCATATATTATTGTAGACATCTAAATTTGATCACTTCCATATGGTCAAAGACATCTCCTTAATCATCCCTTTGCTCATCTACTTCATCCTCTTTGCCGGTATTAATTAAATCATTCATTTAATTAATATTTCGTGTCCTACATAAGGTTTCCAAAGTATTTAATTTAATAAATATTTTTTCCCTCTTTCCTCTCTAAATTAAATAAATATATCACTTTATTTAATTTAGTCATATTACCTCTTGGAATTTAAAATTTATTTTTTAATTCCTCACTTTATCTCTCATTGTCACATCATTTTTCTTTCATTTTAGGGGAGATTATTATGCTAGCCAAACTCTTTCAAATTTTTCTCTTGAGCCATACTTAGCCAAATACTTGCATTTTCATCCATTATCATATATTCTACATTCATCTTGCATCCCACACTTGCATCTCCCACTATCAAAGGAGCATACACTACATCAAAGATCAAAGGGCCAACCAAAGGACAACTCAACAAGGTAAAATGTTCCATTTTGTTTTGTTAAGTTAATCATTTTCCCAATCTTGAGGTGTAGGGTGTTTATATTTGTTGTTTGCACTCTTTTGTTTGCTACTCATTTTCTAATACATATTTTCGCCCGTTCACAATTATTATTTACTTTAAAAAAATTGTTCCACTATTGTGTCATGGTTAGTGTTGTCCTCTGGGGTTCCTTGGTGAGGAATTACACCTGGTATTAGAGCCTAGGTTCATACACTAGGTACTCTAGATACATGTGAGCCCATGATGTGGGATAGTAGTGTAACTTTAATAGTTAGCCTTGAAGCTTTCATTCCAAGTTTTCTTGGTTGTGCAATCCATAGACCTTACCTTATATTTGTTTGTGCTTGTACTCTTTCTCTCTCCTCTCTAGGAATTATAGCTATGTGCATTATGTGTATTCACATTTTTTGCTTGCCTTTTTTATACAAGCAATTGTTATACAATACTATGTGATATTTATTCTCTTGTAGTACTTGTTGAATGCTAAGGATGGTGTTGTGTATGATTGATCATTTTGTATGTATTCCCTTAAATGATGTTACCATGAATGCTCATACAACTAGATTTATTACAAAGAAGTAGTATGCTTACCTTCCTTATAAGTAGTAGGATAACATGCTTGTGTTCCATGTAATAATTTGACTTAGAATAGATCAAATGCATATGCGAACAATTTGTTCAGTGAGCATTTATTAGCTGAACGATGTCTTTCTCTCTTCCCTCTTTCTTTTCCATGTTTGATATGAAATATAAAAGATGTTTATTTATGATGTACTATACCAATTAGATGTATGGAATTTTTCATGTATGTGATATTGTATGCAAAAGGATTGTTTGTACATTTTCACCTCTCAGTAAGGAATTAGGAACTATATGTTGCATTTATAATGTTAGGAAATGTTGTGAAATATTGAAATTTGCACATTTAAGATCATGTAGTACAAAGATGCATTGTAGATAGTGATGTTATGCCTAGAAAATTTGATCATTCTTGTGTGATCTTACTTAATTGGTATATATCTGCATTGATTAATTGACAACTCTCCCTCTCTCTTCTCTCTTTATCTAAAACTAGATTCATAAGGACACTACTTAGGAATGCATTAGACATCAATAGAGGCATTGAATTCTTAGTAAGGAATAATATTTGAATTGCATAAAATGAAAATGCTTGTTTAGAATGGAAATTTTGTATCTAAAAGTTTATACATCGCATTTAGGACTCTATTTTTGAAAGTAAGTAGGTAGAACATCTTTGCATGGATAGAATAGGAAGTTCTTATGGAATATTAGATTAATAGACCATGTTATAGCATAGGTGCTAAATAAGGAAAAGATGGTATATTGCTTGTAAAGTGTGTATAGAAAGTTTGAAATCATTCCTTCATGTCCCTATTTGATTTGGAAATATGGATGTTTTAGCTCTATAAGAGATATGTGTGGTTTGATGTAATGTATAAATGTTGCATTGATGAATGAATAGGCTAAGTAATGGTATTATTTCCTTACCTTATCTGAATTCCAAAGGATGTGTGTGTGTGTTCAATAAGTTTTAGTAGGAAGGAATAATAATGAGAAAAATGATGTTGTAGTACATGAGGAACACATCTTTAGCTGCTAGAAAATTTATGAGCTATTAAATGTTTAGTAACCTTACATTTGAGGAACACTTTAGTAACCCTATCAATGTGCAAATGACAGATCGCCTTCTCGAAAAACATGGTGAAGAAATTTTGGCCCACCTAATTGGAAAAGGTGTCAAGCCTCCATCAGGTGTCGACCTATCCAAGTATGGTAGCTCCACATCTAACATACCCCAAGGCTAACAAAATGCACCAGGTAGTTCATACGCCCCCAATGTTCCTCTAGTGGAAGGTTGGCATCAACCTGAATTTGGCAACGTCATTCTGTATCACGTTAACAATCCCCCACACCCTGCAATCTTGGTCATGGGGGCTCCTCAAGCAGTTGATCCCAACGATCCTTTTGCCTATGGCATGCCACAAAATGTTCTGTAACTACTACCATTAATGCTAACAGCACCACCCCTTTCAAATCAGCCTCCCATCAACACTAGGGGCACCCCTTTTACTGCATTTCCTCACCTCCTAGGGCCACAAACCTACCATCACCTTCATACACATCTCAATATCCTCCCCAATCCAACATACCACCTCCATTACTGCCATAAGGTACATCCCAACCAAATGTCCCCTTTGGTACCCAACAACCTCTGTTGCAGAACACCTCTACATTATCTCAACTGCCTCATGAGCAACAACCTTCACATAACCCCTTAATCTCTTCACAACAACCCCCACACCAATCGCAAGGAAATCTATCCCGACTTCCCACCCAGACCATATCCTCGTTCCTCGCATCCATTCTACGTCTGCAAGTCCAATCACAATACAACATCCCATCTCAGCCCACACAACACCTCACATCACATCATCAACCTCCCCAACATTATTATTATCCTAACTAATAGCCACCTTATTTGGCATTCCAAAAATTACAACAGTACCTTTCGTACTAACAGGCCAATCCGCAACATCACATTCAAACTCCTCAACATCCCACCGCACATTTTTATCAAATGAATTTGTACTATATCTCGCAAAAACAACCCCAACACCAACAAAATCCCTCAGAATACTAGCAAAGGATATCATCATCTCACTATCAAAATCCATACCTCAACCTTTAGACACTATCTCAGCAAGATCCTTCGTCGTCCTATCATCCATATCCATCTAACCCATCCTTGGCTCTTGCGCCACCAATCAACTCAAATCTATTAGAAATCAAAGCCGCTTTGAAATATCTTCAAGCTAGGACTGGCAAACAATCGTTCAAATTTGAAGACATATGTCTGTATCCATTTGATCCCTCCATCTCATTGATCCCCTTCCCTAAACATTTTGAAATACCAAAATTTGATAGATACAAGGGAAACAAAGATCCTAAGGCCCATTTGCAATAGTTTTACTCCCAGTGTCAGGAAGTTATTCACAATGACAACTATCTCTTGCATTTGTTTCCACGAAGCCTAACTGGCAATGCCCTAGAATGGTTCATGGGACTAAAACGAGGGTCCATAAAATCCTTTGCAGATCTTTTAGAAAAAATTGTTTCTTACTTCTTCAATTTGGAGGGCACTGATACCTTGTATCTCCTCAAAGAGAAACAATGGGAAGGTGAAACCTTCTCTAGCTACCTTCAGAGGTGGCATGCACTAGCGAGCCGAATGAAAACCCCTCTCAAAGAGAAAGATATGGTCACCCTCTTCGTAAAGAACTCTCATCCTGACATGGCTCATAATTTTAGGTTACACTATGTCACCACATTCGCTGAGATAGTGTAAAAAGGACCCATCCTTGAACACACCCTTGTTGCCAAAGGGCACATCAAGATACACAACCATGATAGAGAAAGGCCATCTGGTGATAAATCTCGCTTTTGGAACAAGAACAAAAATGCAGTAAATGATGGTGTCACTGACACTAAACAAGTTCAAGTGGCCAATACATCCCAAAGACAACAACCATCTGTACCTAATGCCATATCCATGCCATAGGGGGCATCTCATCCTCCTTAATAGTCAAACTAGAACAATCAAGGGAATGACAAACGCCAGTATGCTCAATTAGGAGAACCCTTGAGTGTCATCTTCAATAAGTTGTTATAGGTCAACTATCTGATCACATACCCTATTACCAAACCACTTGATGAATCCAAGCCTAAACATGCCTGGTTTAGGGAGACTGAATATTGTGAATTCCATAAAATCAAAGGACACACTTTGAATAAGTGTCAAGGTCTCAAAAACTATGTCCAAGATCTTATTGATCGATGAGATATCAAAGTCGACACCAGTCAAGCTTTGTCGTCTAATGCTCAATTGTAGATATACCAAAATGCCTTCCCCAACCATAATCAAGGTGCAAGCACCTCCAGCAGCAATCCCCAAGACAACAGCACAAATAATATAAGCTATAAAAATGTACCCCTCAATTATGATGGCATTATCCATTACATTGAGCAGGTAGAACCCCGTGTTTCTATGATACATGTTAAAGCTAAAGATCCTCAATGTGTTGTTACTACATGACGATCCCGCATTACTGTCCCTGCAACCTCCACATCTGCTCAATCAAATCTTGTAAACTCTTAGTACAACATTCTTGATCACTTAGGAAAGACCCCTGCTCAGATCTCAATCTTGGATTTGCTTAAGTATTCTCTCGTACATCAATAAATTCTCAATAGAGCCTTATAGGAAACCCATGTACCTAATGACATTGATCCCACATGATTCCAAGCCTTAGTGGGACACTTGGCTTTGTCTTACCAGCTACACTTCAACTAGAACAATATGCCAAATATTGATGCCAATCACAAATGTCCATTGCACATTGAAGTCCTGGTTGCCCATCATAAAATAAAAAGGGTCCTGGTAGATAATGGTTCTGCACTAAATCTATGCACTCTAAAATTCATAAAGCAGGTGGGGTATACTCAAGCGGATTTGAGTAATCAAATCATCACGATCAAGGCTTATGATAATGTAAAAATAAATTCTGAAGGGATTATTAGTCTTCCTATTCAAGTTGGACCTGTATTTTAGTATACTACTTGTCATGTCCTTGATCTGGACTTACCATATAATCTCCTCCTCAGCTGCTCGTGGCTCCATGCCATGCAATTCATCCCCTCCATGTACCATCAGTGCCTAAAATTCCCAGTTAATGGACAAGAGATCACCATTTATGCCGACCCACAACCATTTGAATATTGTCGCACTCTAGAAGCATCATTTCCCCATTTACATTATTGTCCTAGGGTTGAAATGGAGGCATCTCAGTCATCATCCTCCAATCCACCACAACAGCCACTCCATCTCCCGCCACCAATCCTTTAGTCACCAAATTCCAGATCATCGAAAAGGGGTGTGGTGAATATGAAATGCATACAACCCTAAATGTGGCAACCATGCCACTATCACCACACATGTACAACCAACCTTTACAGGCTACTCCAAAAGAAGACAAGACTGTCACCTTTAGTGTTATAAACATCCCAACCACCACTTTTTGGTCTCCTAGTATAAAGAAAAATGCATGAGAAGAAGATATCAGTCAGTGGTTATACCATGAAGAACCCCAACCAGATCCACCTCTAAAGGAATATTTTCAAGAAGCATACCCTTGGTCAGTGAAGTTCATAGAAAAGTATAACTACCAAGGCAGAGGCCTAGGTAAGGAAGAGCAGGGTCGGTTTCAACCTATTGATGTATCAAAGTTGTCGAGGAATATAGGCCTCAGCTATGACAAAAAGAAGAAACACCCTACAACATCATCTAATACTTCCAATGGTGTCACTGTGGACAATGGTCCCTTGGAAGACATACCCGAGGAGGAATCTATCATACGTGTGTATGATGATGTTGATCACACAGATCTGTCATCCATATTTGATTTCTTATTCATCTTTACCATTAGCCTATCCCTTCACCATCCCGAACTTATTGATCGGGACCTATGTGATAGCGCACTTGTCAATGTCTCCTTGGATACATATGTCAACCTCATGGGATTGGGGAGGATGAATGCTCCAGTCACAAAAATAAAAACAAGAAAAATAAAAAATGGTCATCTAGTGAAAACCTCCTTGAGGCACTTCCTGACCTGGAAAAAGTAAAATAAATGACGCATCCGATAGCGAAAACCTCAATGAGGTGCTAGAGGATGGAGACGTTCATCTTCCCCTTGTGGGAACTCAATTATCCACAAGGTCATCCATCCTAATTGAAGAAACTCAAGAAGCTAATCTGGGTACTGCAGAAAACCCTAAGATCACCTATGTGGCCAAATCTTTATCAGAGCAAGAATATTCAGTCATTGTTCAGCTACTCCAAGATGGTATCATTAACTTTGCTTGGTCATACTCGGATATGCTAGGCTTAGACCCTTCTTTAGTAGTTCATCATCTGAATGTTCACCCAGATGCCAAGCCTGTCAAATAGAAGCTCCACAAGATGCATCCACAGGTAGCATTATTAGTCAAGAAGGAATTGGAGAAACTATCGGATGTCGGTTTTATCAGACCAATTGACTATTCTAAGTGGATCTCCAACATAGTGTCTATTGCCAACCCAAACGGAGACATTCAGATTTGTACAGACTTATGGGACCTTAATAAAGCCTATCTAAAAGACGACTTCCCACTGCCCAATATTGACATGTTGGTCGACCTGACTGTGGGACATGAGATGTTATCCTTTATGGATGGCTTCTCTAGTTACAACCAGATCTGAATTGCACCTAAAGACCAACACAAGACTGCTTTTATGACACCTTGGGGTGCTTTTTGTTACATTGTTATGCCCTTTGGCCTCAAGAATGTGGGGTGACATATCAGAGGGAAATGACTGTCATCTTCCATGACCTCATCCATATTATCATGGATGATTATTTCAATGACTTGCTAGGAAAATCCAGAACCCGAGCAGAGCATCCTGTCATCCTAAAAAAGATCTTCGAGCAGTTAGAACATTACAAGTTGCGATTGAATCCAAAAAAGTGTGTCTTTGGTGTTACATCAGGAAAACTATTGGGTTTCATAGTCTCTCGAAGGGGTATTGAGGTTGATCCCGCTAAGGTGAAAGCTATTCTGGACATGCCACCCCTGCGCAATCTAAAACAATTAAGAAGTCTCCAAGGGAAGATGCAATCCATCTGTCGGTTCATATCCCAACTTGCAGATAAGTGTCAGTCATCCACCCATCTTTTGAAAAAAGAATCCACCTTCTGATGGAACCAATAGTGTTAGAAAGGTTTCGATAAGATCAAGGAATACTTAGCTCATCCACCAATCTTGATGCCACCTATTCTAGGGAAACCCCTCCTACTTTACATCTCTGCCACTTCAGTCGCACTGGGGGCATTGTTGGCACAACATGATGAATTGTCAAAAGAAAGAGAAATCTACTACATCATTCAAACACTGGTCAGCTATGAATTAAACTACTCTCCCATGGAGAAAGCCTGCCTTGAAGTAGTTTTCAGCACACAAAAACTCTGACATTACATGCTCAACCATCTAGTCAAATTAATAGCAAAAACTGATCCACTGAAGTATCTATTATCCAGAACCACTCTAACTAGTCGCATGGCTGAGTGTGTCATGTTCCTAAGTGAATTTGACATAGAGTACATGGATCGCAAAGCCATAAAGGGACAAGTCATAGCTGATTAGTTCACCGAGGCACCATTAGTGGATGCTTACCCTCTAGTCATTGAATTTCCAGATGAAGAAGTTTTCACAGTTATAGAAGCACCTGTCTGGATATTCTATTTTGATGGCTCGTATACTCAAAATGGTTTAGGCGCAGGAATTCTATTAGTTACCCCTCAAGGTGATTACATTCCAAAATCATTCAAGATAGCATTTCCATGTACCAACAACATAGCTGAGTATGAAGCCCTCCTCATGGGCCTTCGAATTGCAAAGCAATGGCACATAACTCACTTAAGGGTCTTTGGTGATTCATTGTTGGTCATTAAGCAAGTTAATGATGAATTCCTAACAAAATATGATAAGCTATTAACCTATAAGTGCATGGTGGATGATTTCAAGAAATATTTCACCTTCATACAATTTGACCAAATTCCCAGAACGCAGAACAAAGGATTTGATGCAATGGCTACTATTGGCTCCCTGATTGACATGCTTAAAGATCAAACAGAGTGTGAGTTCCTTGTGGAATAGCTTTTAATCCCAGCGTATGATATCCCTGAGACTGACATGGTGTGTGACATTGTGGGTCCCACTTCCCCATGGTACCAAGACATATATGCCTACCTGCATGATAATGTTCTCCCTCCATATCTTACATGCAATCAACGCAAATCCTTCATTCATTGCTCTTCCCAATACATTATCATCAGTGATAACGCTTTATCGTCACGGGTATGATGGAATCCTCCTTAGATGTCTGAATGAGACTGAAGCCCATACTGCACGAACGGAGGTACATAGTGGTGTTTTTGGGGCTCATTCAAATGGTATGGCTTTGGCCAAAAGGATTCTCTGAGTTGGATATTATTGGCCTACATTAGAACATGATGCTTTTGAATTCATGAAGAAACACCTTCCTTGCCAACAACATGCAGATTTGATTCATGCTCTAGCACAGGACCTTTAGCCCCTCCTAGCACCATGACCCTTCTCTCAATGGGGTTTTGACTTGATTGGCAATATTTACCCACCATCTTCCGATGGCCATACATTCATAATTACTGCCACTGAGTACTTCACCAAGTGGGTGGAAGCAATGCCACTCTCATAGATCACCGGTACTCAAATTTCAAAATTCATCATTACTATATTCTCTGCAGATATGGTATTCCATCCACCATCCTCTCTGATAATGGAAGACCTTTTAAAAATGAGGCCATGAAATACCTCTGTGACACCTTTCATATCTAGCATCATTGTTCAACACCTTATTATCCCCAGGGTAATGGTCGGGTAGAGGCAACCAACAAGACCCTTATTTGCATCCTCAAAAAGGTTGTCAATAACACTAGTTGAGATTGGCACCTCCATATTCATCCCGCCCTTTGGGCATACTGTACCTCCATCCACACCCCTATAGGCATCACCCCCTATTCTTTAGTGTATGGCACCGAAGCCATCTTTCCAATCGAAGTTGAGCTCCCATCACTAAGGATTTCTCTGAAGAACCTTATCAGTGAGGAGGATGCTCGTGTTGCATGGCTTGCACAACTGGAGTTACTTGATGAAAGAAGAATCAAAGCCTATGATCATCTGCAAGCATACCAAAACTTCCTCAAGCATAACTACAATAAGAAGGTTTTTCCTCAACAGTTCCAGGTTGGTGATCTTGTCCTTAAAGAGAACCAACACACCCAGCAGGACCGTGATAAAAAAAGAAAATTTGAGGAAAATTGGCTGGATCCTTACCTCATAACCACTAAATATGGATATGGGGCATACAAACTTGCTACCCTTGAAGGAGAGCCCCTCGAAGAACCTATAAATTTCATGCATCTAAAGAGGTTCTACACCTAAGTCCGCTTGGTAACCCCACCTATCAAAAATCAAAAAATCAAAAAAAAAAAAATCCAAAAATAGTAAAGAGAAATAAATTTTTCCTATGGTGAAAACCACTTTCTGGTGACGCCTTGGATAAGTATGGGTGGTGAAAACCTGGTAATAGGCATCATTCGCAGAGGGCTTAATCATTATCTACCTGGCATTCTAGTTATTTTATGCTTTCATTCAGCCTATCATCCTCACCCATCCCATCCTCGACCGCTTGGTATATCTCTTGATTAAGCATTGGACGATCCATCTTGGATATCCCTCATCCTGAGCTTTTCAGTATCCCACTTTGAGCTTATGTCGTTTGTCTGATCGTTGGTCAGTTTTTGTCTTCATATGGCCCCCCATCATGTCGATCTCCGTCTAGATCTCATCTTGTCGTGTCTTCAGTCGAACTATGTTTCCCCTATGTTGTCACGTAGGCAAGGCTGATCATTTGATCTACCCCTAGGGTATTTTGACCATCCTATGTTGGTCATCCATCATCTACTTTCATCATCCTCTTTCCGCTTTATCCATGGTATTTTCTTGAACTATGAGGGCTTTGCACTTTCACGTAGGCAAGGCTAATCTTTGATCAGCCCCCAAGCCCCTAAGTTTGTAGGGTGTGTCAATTTGTGTCCTTGTTTGGCTCATTCTTCACAAAAAAAAGCCCCTAGTGTTAAGAGATTTAGTTTATGAAAAACATCTTGTGTCAACAGGGTCATTCTAGTTTAGTATCCATCATCAGTCTCAATGGGATGCATCCTTCCTAGCAAACCACATCAATCCCATCCATCCCCTTGATCCTATGGAAAAGGACGTTTGAAATTGATTGCGATCTTTGATGCTTTTGGAATTTGTTTATCATTTGAGATCCCTATCATCACTTTTCATGGTCGCCTTGATCCATCATATCATGGTGTTCTTTGACTCGTCAACATAGGGGCGTATCTTGATCTTTTCTTTGTTGTTATCTTCTTGGTTGTCTCGTGTAGTACCCACCAAGATCCCCGAGGTCTTGTGTTATGCTGGGGCATCCTTGTGTGTTTGTGGTTATCCCAATACCTGGCCCGACCAAGGTCATCATGACCTTGGGGTGTCAGGATAGCCTTTTTGTTTGTTGTGTTTGTTTCATGCATTGGATGCCAACTCACCTTGTTCTTACATATTAGGGTATTCGACCATATCTTATGCTATAGCGAAAATCAATGCTCTAAAGATGGCAAATTGTGTTCTTGACCACATTTCATTTCATTACATGCACTCTTCATTCAGCCTTGTTCATGACCCATGACTTGTGATTTAGTTGTGCAAAACTTTGCCTCTTTTCCCTCTTGATTCTCCTCTCATGGTACTAATAGTTTTTTTGACAAGTGCAGTATCACACCCATAGTACACCTATCGCCTATCCGCATTCCCATGCAAGTCCTTACTGACACTTAGGTTTGCATTATAGGAACTCATCTCTCATTCATATTTCATGTTACATTACAAATTCAACATATTTCATAGTTCATAGATTGATTAGATTAAGCACCATAGTTTCATTTAATCCATACATGTCCATATTAACATTCACATATTACATGCATTACCACCTACAAACACATATTGTTGGATACATCCTAATTACATTTCATACCAAATATTCATATCCTGCATTATCAACATTAATACATGCATAATCATCCATCCACATAAGCATGAAACATCATATACACATGCATACATAGACCAAATCATCCATCCACATAAGCATGAAATATCATATACATGTGCATACATAAATTGAATCATCCATCACAAAAAACATAATGCATAGTGTCAATAGGGGATATCGCATATCATAATCAAAATAATACAATGTACATCTCATCATAAAGTCTCAAGCATAATCTACCACATATCCATCATATATCATCAAATAAGATACAAAATCCAGAGATGTAGAGCACTTTTGATCTCTGTCGATAAGTACTAAACCTCCATCCTGTGTCTGTCAATAAAATGGTATCCTGTCATCTGCTCTCTAACTGATCTACTATGAGTTTCCCACGTCGGATCTCTACAGAGAGTCAGGCACTGGCCCTCTGTGCGTTGGAGTCCCCTGATACTCATGGGTAGGAGTCTCTTGGTAACCATCATAAGGAGGAGTTCACCGATAGTCACTATACCCTCTGGTACATGTCCCTAATGACTGGGATGGTACTAGCATTTGAGGTACCTGTTTGATGTAGTGCATTGTGCGCTGCACTGGATTCAGAACGAAATGCTCATATGCACACCTCCAATAATTTGCCTCTTGCATATAATCATCTCTTTGCCTAGCCTGATGTCTTGCGGCATTCTACTCATGCCTATACTTGTCTCAATCCCCACTAATAGCTCTCTGCTCTTGTCCCCAAGCCTCCTATGCCAATATCAACCATTGTACCTTCTATGTGGCCCTATCCCTCTCAGCTTGTGTAGCCTGTAACTATGCATGTAACCCATGTACCTATGTCCCTGACTCCCCCCCTCACCATGTGCTTCCTGTAGCTGATCCTGTGTTGTGCCTTGCTCACTCTACAACATCTGCATCTATACCTCTACGACATCTCTCTCCCTATGTGTGGCCTACGCCCCAGCCTCTGCTACATCCCTATCCCTCTAAAGTGCCTAAAGTCTCAACTCGAAAGCATCTCGCTCTTGCCAAAGACCTGACACCTGTGACATCACTGCATCCCTCTCTCTTTGAAGAGACTAAACCTCTGCCTCTTCCACCTGCCTCTCACTTTGTAACACCTGAGCACATGGCTGTACCACATCCCTCTTTGCCTCTATGACCTATATCTATATTTGTGCCACG
>VDFB02199622.1:0-14329 GCA_007258455.2 Sequoia sempervirens
CTCAATGGTTCATGTTGTTTAAGTCATTTTTTAAAAAAATATTTATTGTGATCAACATGAATGAACTTACTTATAAAGTGGCATTGATTTCCCTAAAATTCTACTAGATATCAAATGTATATTGAATATAAGGAAATGTAAGTTGTAAGAGATCATAAAATAAGAAAACATGTATGTATATTGAATATTTAAAGCAAATGCATACATATATTATGTGTAAACATGTTTAAACCATAAACAAACACATGTACATATATGTAAAGGGATTCAATACATATAAACATAACACATATTATAAGCAAAGAGGCAAATGTATGTATATATCATATAAGAAAATATATGTACATGTCATAAAAGCAAAATGTAAATTAAAGATCATCAAATGTCGAATACTAAAGATCAACAAATAAGAAAATGTATGTATATCATATAAGCAAATGTAAGTTAGAGGTCATCAAATATCAAATACTATTAAAGATCATCATATAATCAAATACATGTGTTAAAGATCATAAATCTAGAATGCATGGCCTAATATGAATGTCTACTCCTACACGAATGGCCATCTGAATGAGAACGGTCCTGCTTTGATGGATGTGTTGAGCACTGCAAATAAAATTGTGTACAAGATGTGTTAAATACATATAATTTATATTAAATAAATTTTATGAAAGTTATTTTAAATGAACTTGTATTTTTAAGAAATATCGATCTAGATCTATGCATACATAAATATATTGCATGTACATATACCGTGTGATTATATAAAATGTAAAACTCATGTCCTTGGAGTATGATTCATCCACAGAGTCACATCGATCATGCACACGATCTAGACCAAGGCTAGGAGTGATATGAGATATGTCCACATGTAACAATATATATACACATATATATCAACTTACATGAATATCTAGTTAAAAAGAAATTTAAAAAATAATGAAAAAAGAATTGAAACATGCACATGCACACATACATGCACATCATCTGATATCAGATGACCTAAGTCCTCTGAAATAGTCACCTCCACCATATCCACCAAACGATCAAGCGATGAATCAACATCTACATCCATCTGATCTATCTCATGTCATGCCAAAAATGATGAATGTAGAGGACTATGAAGAGTGAGATGCTCCATTGATGATGAGCAGAACCAATCAACATGTCGATCAAAACCCATGGTTTATTAATTTAGGCATTATGAGCTGGCAAGGTGGATCTTGATGTGCACCTATGCTGGTGAGAGTGATGGGATCCTGGAACTGAACGACCTCTATGTCTCAAATGATCTCTAACATTCTCTATACCGATCCCATTGTCTAATGCAATGTGGGCATATGCCTCCAATAGGTCCTTAGCCAAACAATGTAGAGTCATGCGTGACATATCTCCTGTAAGTGCATCAAGCTGTGTAGGAGTAGGGATGCCAACCAGTGTAAAAGGATCCATGGTGGTCCACTATGCTAAAAATGGTATGGATCAGGAATGTCTGGGCATCAAATACTAACCTACACGATCATCAGATAATATCCCCTAGTGGTGGCAGCCTCAATGTCACCTACAGTGTCAATTGCTTCCTTTTGGGAAGCAACAACAACCTCATTTGCTATGGGGGCTAGAGTTGGGGTGAGAGCAGGAGACCTATCACCAACCAATACCCTAAACACTGGGGGTGGTCTATCTGCTCAATGATAGGTGGGCCTATCAGCAATCCTACCACACCCCTGACCAGCATATGGTGGAATGTCCAAGTAGAATTAACTTTGGGGAGCCCAAATGGACCTGACATATAACTCTTGAACAAAATATAATGGAATCTAGTCATTGTTTGGGTATAGACCATGTACTGCTAGAAATCATGGGTAGATCAATGAGGCCATAGCATAAATGACACATCTAGTGACGTGGTATCCCCTAACCTTAAGCACATTTTGATAAAATGAAAAACAAGTGGCTTTTACAATTTCTTTGGTGACACTATCCTATATTTGTTTAAGGGGAACATCACCATGTACTTCTTCCCACATGCGGGAAAGAATAGCAATCACTCTATTTGGGGAATATGCACTAGTCCTCTCAAGTTCATCTTTTAGTTTTTCTATACTATGCAATATTAACATGCATGGGTCACTATATATCGGGTTTGCACCACATTGCTAATGAATCTCTCAAAAATTCTCATTACTGTGATATTCCAACAAAGAATCTCTAAGCGTGGGTGGAACATGATCTGCATTTTTCCATGTTTTATATATATAGACGTATATATATATATACAGTACACCTAAAAAAGAAATGAGACTTTGGTAAATAATATATCTAGATAAAGAGAATACAAATCTAAAATAGAACTTGTAATAATTCATCTACTCATCAATAATATTTTCATACTATTAACAATTTAAAAAGAATTGGAAGACAACTATAATCTATAACATAGCATCCTTAAATGGTTTCAAATTTTAAATGAAATGATGAAAGAAAGAATAAGAATACAAAGATTAAAGTATAAAATTATTTGAAAATAATTGGGGATAAAAATATTTAATCTAATAGTTGTTAACATAAATGAATTTCAATTATATAGCCAAGAACATCAAAAAATTATAGATTGGAAAGCAAAATAAATATCTCATATTAAGAATCAAATCTAATAAAGTTTGACTTCATTGCATACTTGTTATAAATATCTCACTAATCCAACCATACATATTATATATGTTAAAAATATATATAATTGTTATGCCCATAATTTTTCACTATATCTTGATGTGGATCTCCTTCAACTAGATCAATTAATTTTTTTTTGTAATGTTGGAGGAAAATAGATTTAATATCAATAGATTTAATATCATTAGAGTTTAGTTAGTTTTAATCAATGTTGTATGATTTATTAAACATTTTTTTAATATTTAAATGTAGGTGTTTTGGGGAGTAGCGGTGATAGATCTAGCTCATTGAGAAAGGATATAGGTAGAGAGGAGGAGTGACCTTGACAAGGATTGAGACATGGATCACCTCAGGGTGGTAGATATGAGTGGAACATATCCATAGAGAAGGATAGGTGAAGAGGATAGATATAGGAGACAAATACCTTAGGGGCACCTTTTTAGTTGTGTGTATGCTCTATAGAGTGGATTTACTCATGAGTGCTTTGATGTATTTGAAGACACATTTGTATGAGAACATAGATAATATGATATGGGAACTATTAGTTGTGTTGATGATGGGTGTGATATTTTATGTGTATGTTGATGATGTGCATGATATACAGTTATATTTCTTATATTTGGATGCTCATAGGTATGGATCATTTCCTTTAGTTGTGTTGATGATGGGTGTGATATTTTATGTGTATGTTGATGATGTGCATGATATATAGTTATATCTCTTGTATTTCTTCTATTGGGAACTAAATCAGAGAGAAATAGACCAACCACTCAACTCCTTAGAAAATAAGTTCGTGAATCTCAAACATTATTCCAATAAAAACATTAAAAATAATGAAATTCTCTTTTCTTAATGCAAGAATCAAATGAGCATTTGTGGGTTTGCATCCCACCAAGCATGTCAATTTGTAAGCATTAAATTTAAATAAATGGGACATTGAGGAAAATAAATGTAGACTTCAAATTGAATTAAAAAATCACCTCTAATAGAGTGAAAAGATGAATTACACAAAAAATGAACTAAAATTATAATGAAATACATATTGACAAATGGATATATCTTGCAAATGATAAAACATTTATTGCCCAACTAGATAAAATATACTTGCTCAAAATTGAGACGATGAAATGATGGATTTGATCTCAATTTATAGATTTTTTATATGATGGATAAATTGCTAGGATTTGATCATGTATCATGAGTTTAAAACCCAATTAAAATGTGGCTACTATTATTACCTAATTAACTAATTTATTTATTTAATGAAATTTCTTAATTATTTTGATCAATGAATTGATTGAATTATTTTCAATTTTTATCTAATTTGATTAAAGATGTTAAATAATTTGATTGATATATAAACTAATTTATCATAATTTTCATTGAATTATCTAGGAATAATAGATTTACTTGGATTTATTTTAATTTATTTCAATATTTCTGAGAGAATGATTCATTTAAATATTTGGTTAATTTATTCTACTCGAGTAACAATGGAGGCCGATTTGATCAATAGGAGAGCATTCATCCCATCCCAAAAAGGGAGTACATTTAGAGTTTGAGACTTTTTTTTCAAAATGCTGAAGAAAATTTTCAAGATTGATTGTTGGCGTGTGGAGTTAGTAATTTGGGTGACCGTAGGTGACCAAATTCTATATGAAACTCTCTAGTTAATGTCTCTCTCTTAGGTAGTGTCTTTATTTTTGTTTAATGCTATGGATCTTCTTCAAAATTATGGTTTAGTTGCTTAGTTTGTAGTGGATTATGTTTTATAAGTTCTTTGTGGACCATTCCCTAAACAATGCCATTCAGGATGATAACTTACATAATGAAAAATATTTTGTTGGGTGTTTGTTTAGACACAAAGTTTTAAAGGAAAACTCTAGTTTCCTTTGTGTTTGAATTTCTTTGAAATGAACCTTGCAATAATTGGATGAATATTTAGTGGATAATACAATCAATGGACATAAAATAGAATTGAGCACTCTATTGTATGGAGAAACAATGGAGGCACATAAGGAAATGTTGTTTCTCCTCACTCTTGTCCCTCACCCTCTGCTAGTTTTTGCTATATATATGTAATATATGGGCACTCAAAAAATATGTAATATATGTCTTCTTTTTAGGTTTTTTTTCATTTATGGTAGGTTTTCTTAATCAATTTTGTCTATATATGATTGCTACAATCCTATTTGATGGGTCTCTTGGTTTTGTCCCTACACCTTCATGATTTGTGGGTTGACATGCCCTTCTCTATTTTGTACTTTACTATGGAAATTTTTACAATAAATATTTTAATTAGTTTAGGCCTTGATCATTTTAGGTCTGAAAAGAAAAATTGATTTGATTTTGATAAAGTGTAGGAATTAAGGTATCATGAATTTTGTTAATAAGTGGATGTTAGGTGTTCGGGTGGGGACCATGGTATGGATATGAATGTATGTGAGATTTAGTGTCTACAAAATCCAAAGGTAAATCAAAATATTATAAACATCAAACTTTTTTTGGAAGGATAATATAAAACCAAATCTAAACACAATATAAACATTGTAATCACAACCATACGTAATATATATATGAGATTGCATACAACCATGTGTAAAATTTACAACCATGTAAAATTTATTCATATGTTGTTTATTAAGAAAAAATGTCATAAATTATATTTCTAGAAATAAAAAGGACTACAAATATGGAGGGAAAAAAATTAAATAATCTCAACATAGCAAGGATTTTACAAAGTGATAGATAATTTTCTCAAAAGAAAAAGGATGTGTTGTGCACAAGACAACAAACCACTTTTTCATGTTTTTTGATGTCTAAATATTTACTTTCCATACATGTTTGTGAATACCACATAAATTGAGATGCACGATTATTTTAAAATCTTCACATGCATCTTAAAGTGGAAAAAAATGTAATGATAAAATTTGCATATCCATATTATTCCTATTGTATTTTTTGCCTCATTTTGAATATATATATATATATATATGGTGCAATATTGTGCAAAGTGGTAATAATTCCCCTAGAGTTTATGACCTATTATATAGACATAAATCAAACACTTGAACTCCATTTTTTCCTTACACACATCTTATCAAAGCATTTTTTTGACACATATCCACACATCCACTTTTCCTAATGAATCTTATGTGTATGTCTAATGGTGGCATGTGGAAGGATAAATATGGCTATTGAAAACTTTACCATTATCTTGACAACTAATTATGGCTATATGATTATCTTATTGTAATGAACCTAAGTTCATTCGATAGATATTAGTGAAGTTGAATTAGGAAGCATGGATTGTGCTTTATTATACACATTTTATGTTTAAAAATATGGGTCTAATTTTTGCAATATTGAAATTCAGTTAAATTTCTTCAATAGTATATCCAAGGTATAGGGATATATTAGTGGTAAGAGTAGTGTAGGATAAAAAGGAGAATGTATAAAGAGGGGAAGGTCTAGAAAGGTAATGACATGGTAATGGAAGGAGAAGTTACACTATAAGGTTAGATGGAGAAAGCATAATGATTTTATAGGTATCATCATGCTACTAGAAATTACTCCATATGAATCACATGTTGATGATACTACTATAAGGGGTATGCACATGAATATTTTATTGTAAATGATATTATTATCAAATAATATAATTGGTTCATGTTTTTGGTTGTGGGATTTTTCTTCAAAGAGGATTTTTCCATGTACATAATTATGTTATAAATTTATAATTTATACATTTTTCTTGTAACTAAAATTAAATCTATTTTGCATATTTATCTCTTGATAGGTTAATATGGACATTTTTAATGTTACAAATGATACAATTTGTGGTTCTATTTGAACTTCATAACTTTATATTGTTTGTTTCCATATTGTAACGCCTGATGCGATAACCCCAAAGGAACTAATAACAACAGAACAATTTTTTTTTTTTTAAGAACATAAGATTGAATTTAAATATTCCAATATAACAATGTATTAAGTTACACGACTAATTCCATTGGGGTACACGAGGTGACATTACCATTCTAACCCATAACCAAGACAATAGATTAAACAATAGTTAAACAGTTACATAAATCTATTCATTCCCATTTCATCATTTAAAATATCTATTAAACAATAACCATATTCATAACATATGTACATATGACAACAAAAGATACTATAAAGATATGAAGCATTTATATTACCACAGATATAACACAACTATTACAAATGATCATTCCTAAATAAATACATGGCTTGAATATACATTACATCCAAATGATAGTAAAATACAATTGACTGAAAATACATCTCAATAACCACATATACAATTTACAACAAGGTCATCCCAACACACGTGGGAGACAATACATCAATGAATACATTACATCTGAAGTATAACATACATCTAGTACAAAGAATTACTGGATCATCAACATCTGCCAAAACCCTGCAATAAAAGATACATCTACAATAGAAAGAGAACCCAACGGGGTGCAAAGCACGTTCCACACAACCATCCCCATGCTGGGAGTAGACAAGGAAGGGTCCCCGACCAAGCACGTCTAACAGCAACACAATACTAACTCCAGACAGACAACTTAACATCAAAGACCACATAGAAAAACTAAACAAAGATAATCCAAAAGGCACAACAACAAACCACTTCTGAACATAACAAGTCACAATCACAACATCAATGAAACTCAAGACACAACATCAAAGACTACTTCCAACAATGACCAAAGACAAATCAATAAATCACTTCCAAAGGACTTCAGTGAATCAACACAAATAGAATGTTAGAGGAGAGTGTCATCACATGGTTTCACATGGATTATCCGCATAACCTATCACAAGGTGCCGCCTACTTACATGGATTCTCCGTGACAACCAGCTGGAGGTGTCAGCCCATCTATGGTTCTCCCCGACCATCTCTTCAAGGTGTCGCCCATAGGGTTACTCATGCGGAGTCATTAACCTTTCAG
Source organism: Sequoia sempervirens (assembly GCA_007258455.2). NCBI lineage: Eukaryota > Viridiplantae > Streptophyta > Pinopsida > Cupressales > Cupressaceae > Sequoia > Sequoia sempervirens. The sequence continues at coordinate 7,662 of VDFB02199622.1, forward strand.
GAAGACAAGGCAATGACCTTGCCAACCACGCATTCTCAGTCCCCTTTAGTCCGTGATAGCACCAATAAAAGTGACGAGGCTTCACGATTATCTTATTAGTATTTAATCCCACCCATGGTTTATTACTTAGGTTATCACTAATTAAACTAACTCTATGTGGGTTACCCTGATAGCCCCTTTGTGCGCCGACCCCCACTAGAGCCACTCTCTCTAGACACTCAAGTACAAGAATATCCAACTCAATAAATCATCCGCGAGGCTTAACCATCTCGCTCACAATCATAATCATGACATTCACAAATGGTACAATCCAAGTATGAACTATATCACAACCAAGATCAGATCAAAGATCAAACATCCAAATACGAGATCCCATTTAACTTCAGGAACCAACCTCTGGAAGCACTAAACCACAACCCAAGTACCTATAACATGATACATTGACTCAAACGTTTCCCACATGAAAAAACCCAAAAAGAAGAAAATCGACAATAAGTAAATGAATGACCTCAAGAATAACCCATACATTCACAATGCCACAAAACCATATCAAAGCACAATGAAGTTGTCAACCATTAATCAATTTCTCGAGAACATTCAATTGATTAAAACATTGCTTATATCTAATTTTCACATCGCACTAAAATAATATTAATTTACACAAATATATATATATATATATATAAATGTATAAATCTATATATATATACACTTTTTACATGTATATACATATATACCTATATATATTTATACAAAATATTTATATATGAACATTCCTATATTTAAAAAAAACCATATTATATATATATATATATAATCTACACATATACTAAAACAAAATTTAATTAAATTGAACTTATATTAAATCCAATAAAATTTATGAATTTAAATTCATACGAAAAGTTTAAGTGAATAAAATAAAACATAAATTAAAAAAAAAACAAAAGGAATGCCACCATTGAGGAGGCTGCGAACCTCCCATCAGGGAGGCCGCGGCCTCCCCAATAGCCAGGCACAGCAGCCAAGGGCTGCCATGCCAGCGGCCACATGGGTTGGCACGGGCAGCTCCTGATCGCCATGTTTCATAACATCAAGACAGAGTAGGTACAGCATGGCCATCCCCTCCCCAATACAAATAATTTCATTTTTTTTATATTTAATTATTTATTTTCTAATTTATTGTTATTATTAATATTTTATTTTATATTTAACTATTTTCATTTCTTTAAAAACCAGAATATGAGAATTTCTGACGCAACATGGGTATAGAGGGATATATAAATAATTTGTTTTCTTTTTCATTTTAATACATATTTTATTTCTACATAAATTGGAAATCAAATAGAACACTGCATTTAAATATATATATATATATATATATATACTCAACTTACAAAATAAATAATATAAACAATCGTGACCTTTCATCCGTATATAAAGCAAACAAATAAATAACTTAAATCCATAATAACAATGATTTTTATTTCAAAACAAAAATCTTCACAACCAAATTTTATTGAATAAATTTTAAAGGGTTTTACTTATAGTTTTTCTACAAAGGATTCGAGGGTTTAAATACAGACAAGTTTTCAATTCACAAAATCATTTTCAAAAGAAAATTAGGGGAATGGATTTCTCAAACTCAACAACTAGATTTTATTTACAGAGCAATAACTAATAATAAATTAACAGAATAAAACTTGGAGTCCTTCGTTCGAAGAAGAATCCCTTCTGTAGCCTCTTCCCAAATCCTTGCCTGTAGCTCTTTTCTCGATCTTTTTCCTTCAACGTTCTTCTGAATCTATCTTTTCTTTATTCACAATACTTTTACCCAGAAAACACCAACCTAAACTATCTTTCTTTTCCAGATCCCAAAAATAATAGAGAAAAACTTCGTGTGAATAATCTTCTCATAAAAATAATAAATCAAAAATAAAGATCAATAAAGCTCTTCTGCTTTCTTTTCTCAAAAAGCCTCCCCCTATTGGTCCTTTTTCCAGCTTTTAAAAGCACACTTATCTACAATTTTAATTAAAATAATTTATTTAATTTAGATATTATCTCCACATGATTTCTAATTTAATATTAATAAAAAGATAATATTTAAATTATCCTTATCAATATTCATTTAATTTAATTATTATCAACAATATTAATTTAAAATAATTATTTACTCTTTTAATAAATTAACTCACTTTTTAATTTATAATATATTTAAATTTAACATTCTACTAACTCACAATTAAATCAAAACAACTAGACAACTTTAATCAATTATCTTATCAAATATGATTAATTAATTAAACACTAACCATAAATAAAATGAATACTTCAACAGTCAAACTACACAATCAACGAAGACTAAAACTTCAGTCATGACACGACAACTTACAACAAGACGACGGACTTGGGACGGGGACACTTCCAAACCTACTCCCTTTTTCAACATTTACCCATTGGGTTAATTTATTGCTCGCCCTGTCCTGCCGAAGCAGGTAGAATCGAGACTTATTCCTGCAATCCTGCATCCAAATAAACGTCAAGTAGCACATGTATATATATAATCAAAAATCTTATCGTGAGAAGGAATTGCAGTGTAGCAGGGCACTCGTGAACGAGTGATGCTACACTGTCCTCTCACCTAATCTATTCTAAAAATTACAATATCAATGACGAACTAACATTTCTAACCAAATTGATCATAAGATAACATGATACTTAACTACTGCATCATTACTAATTATTAAACCATTGCACTGTAAAATAATACTGAATTCAAATAACATGATCACCATAGGATTATCACATCGACATATAAACATTAGAGAGAAAGCATTACATAATAAAATAATCCAAACCCTACATACAGAGTATCATAAATCATAATAATAATATCAATTGTAGCAATCAACTAAACTATGCATCCGCACACACCAAATCGATGAATCAATCACCATCACAATTCAATATCACACTAACATATAAAAGCAAACAATAGTAGTAAATAGTATCAGAAACATGGGGCATTACACATATGCTATTAAGTTCTTATATATGTTTCACTTGTTCTTTCCATTTAGGAGCAAGCTATCTATAGCTTTGATTGTTGAAATGTGAAGGCATATTTCATTTACACATAGAACATAAAAATGTATGAAAAATGGGGAAACAAATCCAATTTGAATTCAACAAATTTGAAAACATTTTAAAAACTTCCAAACAAATCCAATTTGAATTCAAAAAAATTGAAAAAAAATTGCATCTAGGGTTTTGAAATTTAACACATCAATGCATTTTAAACTCTAAAAAGTTTGAATTTCAAATACCTGGTGCTCGTTATGGAAGTCGGGTTGATGAAGTTTGGAGAGACCAAGTTGAAGTTGTGTTCGCCAAAAAGAAGAAAATAGTTCACTCGCCATCACGGTCTCGGTTCGCTGCACGTAGGGAAAGCAACTGGTAATTTTAGAAAGTGAGTCGAAATGAGAGCTTTTGTTTTTTTGTCATATGTAAAAGGGTTCGGTTGAACCCAGGTTCGACTGAACCCATTTAAATATGATTTTTTTTAATTTAGGGTTCGGGCGAACCAGGGGTTCGGTCAAACCATATGGTTCGACTAAACCCTAAATGAGGTTCGGTTGAACCATATGGTTTGACCAAACCCCTTTAGTTTGAGGAAAAGGAAAAAAATGAAATTTCCTTCCTCATATAAATTGTAAACCACTATTCTGAAGTGGCCCAGTTGATAGATAAAGATAGAGAGATAGGGGCTTACATCTCTTCCATGTTGACTCAAAAGTTTTTCCTTTGATTTTGCTCTCTTTGTGTCATTCTTTTTTATCCATGAGTATTTGGGGAATGATGAGGGTATGTGTAGGATCATCATGGAAAAAACAGGCCCTTAAGTTGCAAAAAAAATAGTGTTAGGAAACTTGACATAAAAATTTGAATAAGTTATCTATATTATTTCAAAAATATCTAATAGAATTTGTAACAAATTCAATGTTGTTTCTAAACTACTAGGCTTTTAAAAAAAAAAAAATCTATTTGATGATAATTGGAAATTTCAATGTAATGGTACTTCAATTTTATGGAAAAAATAAGTAGGTGTCTATCTAACCAATTTCACACAATAAATTATAATTTTTTTGTAAGATTTAAGATAAGGGGCAGAGACTCATGTATTGGATGTGATGCATTTTTTGTAAATTTTTCCAAGTAATTAATTATGAATTTTTTATTACAACTTTAAAAAAAAAAAAAATCATATGTCTAAACTCCTCCTTAACTTGGTCAAAGCTTCATGAAATCTATTTCTTTTTTTTAATCCTATAGTATGTAAAACATAGAATGACGCATGTTTTAGATTCCAAACATGTGATAACATTTGAAATCTATATAGTTGTTTTTCAATCAACTTCTATATCAATTAAGACTTTAGTTGTAATTCAAATAGAAAATAAATAACAATTATTTATTAAATTCAAATTAAAGCATAATTTATATTGGTGGAAAACTAAGAATCTCCATTAAAAACCCTTTTTGTTTCATCAATTTTGGGTAAAAAAAAGGTCATCAGCCACATACCCTACAAAAACCCATCATATTGCCACTTTTTGGCCCATCATGATCTTACACATACGCATGATAGTTTTGAGCTCTCTAATAATCTTGTAGCAAAGACATACTAACCTCAAACCCATGGATCTCTTTTGTGATTTTTGGGATTTCATTTTAGGGGAAACCCCTCCACTTTTAATGACGTGGCTTCATTTGGAAACATATGACTTGGCATAGGGCTTTCCAAATAAGCTCCCATGTTCTCTTTGTTGTTAGCATTTATCATTTGCTACTTTAAAGTAATTACTCATAGTATGGTGTTTAACAATTTCTTTAAAGTGGGGGCATACATTAGCATTATTCTTTTGCAACTCATGTTTCATTATGTAGTCTTCTTACTTCATGTAATGCATATATTGATTTGTGGTGACATTGGGTGTAATGTCCTTCAAGAGCATGATCTCTTTTATCATATTATATTCCTCTTAGTGTCTTGATGCAACACACTACATCCCCTAAGTTGTGAATCTTCTGTTCTTTGACTGGTCCTCTCTTTGAGACATTAGGCACAATGTTCCCTAAGTTAAGACTTTACATGAACTAAGAAAAAAAAATTGAATGTTCCTTAGACTATTTTGCATTTATAATATCTATTATCTGTTATTAAGAAAAACTTGTTTGAATGTTCATTCATGGGTGTCAAGCATACGAAGCTTTGATTGCCTCATGAATTCTAGTTGTTCATGTTTTGTGGCACCTTATCAAAGTTATCAGGAGGTAGAGATTTGGTGTGGTTGTACATATGGGAATCAAACTTATCCATGAATTTCCCATAACCACTTGCTTGTCTATGTGAGTGCATACCAACCACATGCATATGTGTCTCTAGGGGATCACCGAGTGGATGGCCTAAGGTTCCACTAGCCCTTGTAAGCATGTGTTTGGTTTGCATAGTAGAAATTTTGTTCCACTTGTAAACGTTCGTGGAAAAGCAACTTAGATTTGATCCACGATGTGTGGGACAAATGGTCAAAGCTTGATCCATCCCCTTTTTGTTTTTGTTTTTGTTTTTGTTTTTCTCTTTGTCTTTGGCAGTGTACTTGTATCTCATTGTTGCTCCTTACATCATTTTCATGTGTATTTTTTTGTGCCTATGTTGGTTTTCCATAGGATCTTAATCTCGAGGGCTTGTGCAACTCTCTTGATCATTGTTGTCCTATCTCACTAGCATTGGTACACTTGAACCCCTCATGATGTGAGTCTTGTCTACTTTAGTGAGTTTGAAGCAAGTTCTTTCTCTCACTAAATTTGGGCCTAAATGTAGTGTAGAAAAATGTATCCCTCTACATTTTCACACTTGTTTGGGCCCTCCCTACTAAAATTGGATTTTTTTATGCCTTATTTGGTCCTATTTTGCATCCACAAGCCTTAATTAATACACCTTTCTAAGGATAATCCCAACACACGTCTCAAGATCAATCATAATTTAATATTTTGGTTTGTATGACCCAAATTTAGTGATCTAGGACTCATACGCCACCTTGGGTGTATGTGTCCCACCTAAGTTTTAGGTCCTAAACCTGAATTTAGCATAGAACATAACATTTCTTGAAATTTATGTCACAAGCCTAGCCTATTGTGATTCATATGCCCTAACTGGCATATGAGTCCTACTTAGCTTAGACCTAATTTTGAATTCAATTCTTTGTGGGATTTTATTCTCCTAGATTTGATGTTGGCTTGTAGTGTTGTAATTTCAGGAAATTTGGCATAAACTATAAGTATAAATACAAGGTTATTTCACATAATTGCTCCTAGAAATTTAATTAATTTTATGAGCATTCAAGTGATATTTTAGAAGAGTATTCAAGAGCATTAAAGAGTGATTATCAAGCATTTTGGAGCATTATTCAAGATTCAATTATCATGTCAAATTCATCATGCATCGTGTTTTTTTAGCTAACATTTAGGATGTAGGTATCTTATGATTCAAACAAACATTCAAATCAAGATCTATAACATATAAGCAAGAGTCAAGGTCTACATTCATACTATCAATTACATACAAGATTGCATCCTTTTGTTTAAGGGTTTGGTGAGTTGCAACATAT
>VDFB02199623.1:0-17009 GCA_007258455.2 Sequoia sempervirens
TAATGGACATCACCATGAGACTACATTCTTTGAGACATTCAAAATAATTTCACTTGTCTATGCTATTATACTATTATGCTTTCATAGATTTTTCCAAGCATCCATAGCATAGAAAAGGAAATGAACTATTTGAAAAAATTCCTCAATAAAATGTGGACTTATGGAATGCCATGAAAAGCAAATGCAATTGGTAGCTGCTCCTAGTTATTACTTATGCTATGTGAAGTAATTTCATGACTGCTTATGTTGACTTTCTAAAAACCTATATTGTAATTGAAATTTTGTCATCTATCAACATCTAGTTATTAGTTATGCAATGTGAAGTAATGCTTTGAGTTTGAAAGATATGCAATGCAATGTAATCAATGATATGAATATAAACTACACAAATCTATTAAGTATAATTCATTAGTTAAACTCTTTGTTCTATTACCTACGTGAAGGTTTGTACTCCACTGGCACTGGGAGATGTTGTCGTGAAACCTCCAATATTAACCTATTCAACATCCAAAATCAGATATTAGAATACCATTCATATAAAAATTCTATTCACATGTAATATTTATAATTTTTTACTAGTTACATACCTCAGTGCAGTAGATGTAGTGGAGTAAAAAACAGGTAGAGGGCCGGTGTAAATAGTATCAACACTATGACTCTAAAATTTTATTACAATCATTAAAATAAATTAGTTAATATTGCATTTCATAAATGAAATTTAATAAATTAAATTTAATGAACATGCTAACATTTATCTAAGTATCGAGGTCGAAAGCCTCATTCAAAATGGCATCTATCATTACCAATTGGGAAGCTATAGACGTATCCTATGCACCAACTTCTTGAATGTCTGTGGGGTCATATGTACAAGCTGACCTACAAAATTGATAAGAATGGGGTGGAACCCTACACCTCAAACTCTCCCCTAGTTGATGTGTACTGCAAGACTCACACACTGGATGATACTCTAGGTCAGGGAGCTAATAGACTATAGAGTGTCAATCTCAACACTCTCCTTCATGACATAAGGGATAGCAATGTGCTCATAAGTCAGCATAGTGAGTGCTCATATCCCTTGCCACTGAGGATCATGATGTGCACTTGGTCTATTGACCCACAACCTCTCCCCTAAAAGTCTCGCATATCAAAATAGTTGGGGATTTTGTTGAGTACGAACTTGCAGTAGAGTTTTCTCAAGAAATATTGGGGGACCACTATTGTTGCATGGAGGATCCATTCAACAACCATCCACCACCTCTTCCAAAAATTTCCCTTAATCCCTTGGTGGCTGCACCAATGGATCAAAAACCTCTTGCTATTAAGGTCAAGTGTTTTATTTGTATGTGGGTTAGTGAATAGTGAGCACAAGTCATATTTTGTATTTTTTTTAATTTTTTACTTGTTTGTATGATAGATTATCTGCATAAAAATATCTACACTCCTACCTCTTATCCACCCAACCACTTAGTTGCTTGCTAATTGCATCTACATGTGTTAACATGGCTTGAAGTGAATTTGCAAGTGTGGTTCTTTTTGAGGTTGAACTTATAGGATCATTCAACCTCGCAATTAACTCAATTTGTTTTTTATTGTTTTCAATTTCCCCCATTAAATTTTGTTGAGTTCTAAGAGGATGTTGAGGAATTGTTGGAGGAGTTTGTTGTTGTGGTTATTCATTAGGATTTTGTTGGTGTGCTTGTTCATGAGGAGGAGAAGGATTTTGAGGAGGAGAATTAGGTGGATTTTCAACTCCTGATAATTCAAGAAATTAACATCAAAAACATATTAAATCTACCTAATTAACAACAAATTCACACAAAAAACCAATAAAATCTTAATCCTTTGAGCTACTTGACGATGTGTTGACATTTTGACATTTTGCAAGTGTGGTTCTTTTTGAGGTTGAACTTATAGGATCATTCAACCTCGCAATTAACTCAATTTGTTTTTTATTGTTTTCAATTTCCCCCATTAAATTTTGTTGAGTTCTAAGAGGATGTTGAGGAATTGTTGGAGGAGTTTGTTGTTGTGGTTATTCATTAGGATTTTTTTGGTGTGCTTGTTCATGAGGAGGAGAAGGATTTTGAGGAGGAGAATTAGGTGGATTTTCAACTCCTGATAATTCAAGAAATTAACATCAAAAACATATTAAATCTACCTAATTAACAACAAATTCACACAAAAAACCAATAAAATCTTAATCCTTTGAGCTACTTGACGATGTGTTGACATTTTGGCAAAGAAATAACAACGATTCGATGAAGAAAATGGTCAAATTTGAGGTCTCTAGAACACGAGCACACCTTGGAAGGGTTTGCAGACCATAGATGAAAAAATATGATAGTTAAAATGATTTAGATTTTCTTTTTTTCCTTATAAAGAGTCATAACATGCTCACGTTATAACATGATCATGTTATAATGCGAGTGTGTCATAGGCTTAGTGTGATGTGAGTGCATTATAATGTGCTTACATTATGGATTTTCAAATTTTTTTAAAAAAGTTAGCCACTTTTTGGCCCCCCCCCAACTTTTTGAACTCGCCCATCTTTAAACACAAAAGAGATCTCTACCCTCACCTAAATCCATCTAGGAAAATCAAGTACACTACTAATCATCTCATGAAAACTCCAATTATAGCACCACAAAATCTAGGAGCATCTCTCTAGGGAAAAATGATTGTTCTAGACTTAACTAAAAGATTATCCCCAAATCATAACCAATGCTCCCACTACACATAGAAGAAAATTGTAGACTCTAGGAAGTCCCTATGGCTCCCTATGATTTACATCTTCACATAAGAAGATAATTTATCTCTAAATAATATATTTTGTCAAAAATATCTATATCATGTCAACAATCTCATAACTAATCCATAATTTACTATGAAACAATGACACATCATTACCAATTCTTCCATTAAAAGTGATCTAGAGCTACCCTAACATCATGATAAACCTATGAAAGATTCTGAGAATAACCATGTCATGAAAAAACTTGAATTTTACACACAATAACTTCTTATGGAATCATAATCATCATATTTAAAATAAGAATAAAATCTATCACAAAAATACTATGTTCTTACACAAAGGTCCCTAAAAATTATGTCTAGAGCTTCTCATGTCAATAAAGTTCATGTCCAAATTTAACCCTTATCAATACTAAAATTATCCATCAAAAGTGATTTGGATATTCCCTTGGTAAAATGGTTCAAGCCATATAAAAAAATAAGAACATACACTAAAGTCTCATGGTGATGATGAATTAGACATTTTGTTGAACTATTATCACCACCATAACTCCCATTGAATAGTGATAGAAATATGATTCATATACCTAAAAATTGAGAGCATTAAATAAGGTCTTACAATGATAAAATCTCATAATTTCCTTCCAAGTGACTTAAGGTATCACTATGGTGAAACCTTGAAAAATCACCTCCAAGTCACTTTATGTGTCACTAGGGTGGCACGTTCTTGTTGCACCTTCTCAAAACTATGAGATATCATCACAAATATGATTTGAGATTGTTGGCAAGAGGAAAATGGTAATTATAGTCTGAAGATCTATACACTAATATCCCTTATGTAGTCTATTTATACCCCAAAGGATATAGTGAGAGAAAAGAGTAATTACGGAAGAGAAAACTATATCTAAATGCATTCCATATGTAACTTAAATAAAAATCACTTTCATTCATAACATATTTATATTGATTGATCCTTATATCTCCATATATATTATCATATATCAGTCACAAAAGCAGATCTTATTATCTACTCTATATTTATGATTATCTTCATCTTTCTTCTATCTATTACATACATACATTTATATATTGTCTCTTAGAGAGATGTGACCCTTATAGGGTACTTATTATTTAGCCTCCTATGTTGGACTTAGGTTTCAAAAGTCCTATGTGGTAGCTTATGATAGGATTTAGCACTACCTTGTACCCTGGTAACATCATCCACCTTTTGAAATGATGTCTTGTCCTCAAGAAATGTTGTTAAGTTCCTAGGAATAATGTTTTTGTAGATGGACTTTAGGTGTGCAAGTGCAATGTCCCATTGTTATTTTCTTGTTGTAGTAATTTGATGTGTCCTTAGGTGTTTATATGTGTTATCTCATCCTTCGCATGACTACTAGGTATTTGGATTTATTGGGTTGCATTCTTTCCTTCCCTAAAAATCCCTGTCAGGTGTGCTAACTTTATACTAATTGTCTCCCTTAGCTATTTAATCTGTATCTTTATTTTCTCCCTCTGCTCTTGGACTTATTGTAGCTAAGTGTGTAGATTCTCTTTTTGTGCTCTTACTATGCCATCCATATCCTTTAATGGGTCATATGAGGAGGCGATCTACACTATTTGGGCCTCTAGTTGAGTGATCTAATCCTTCAGGTTATTGGTGAGGTTGGGTCACTAAAGAAATAATTGATATATCACATTTTCCTCCACTATACTCCCTTCTATGTTCTTTATCTATACTTCCAATTGGGTGTGTGTAGCCACACACTTGTTTGTTTCCTCCTTATCTTTCTTCTTTAAAATCTCCTACCCGACCTTCTTGCATAGCTTATCCTTCTATTACTATAAATCCTATTGTAGGCCATCCACCAACTCTTTGAGTTATTGCATAAGGGGGAGGGAAGTACCTCTTTGCATTTGTAGTATACTATTTTACAATATTCTCACTACCTCCTGTAATTGCTTTGCACTTTCAACATGATGTTGTAGGATTTATTCTTTGGTAGTAGCATGGATTATGTCTCCAACTTGAATTTTTTAGAGTGGGGAAATGCTTGCTAGGTTCACTTGGGAACTAACTACTAGAAACTTGAGTAGTTATGGTGTTGGTGTAGGTTGCAACTACTCCTATTGTGTGAGAAAGTATTTGGTTGATCATATGGGAGAGGTGGATGTAGAAGATTATATTGTATTTTCCTTTCCGCCCCCATCTTCTCCTACACTTGGTTGGTTTCTTTCTAGAGGAGTTGTTTGCTGTCTTATTTTTTCTTCCTCCAAGAGAGAATCATGGAGCTTTCTAGCGAGTTATGTTATTTCCTTTTGTAACTTATTTTTATTTATTTATTCTCCCTCCATCAGGACATCCACCATCTACTTTTTCTAGAGCTCCTTTGCTTGTGCCTATGCTAATTGCTCCTTTTGTTGTGGTGTCAAGTCAGGTCCCACCTCATGTAGTGCCTTCTCCCTTATGTCTTCTTCTTGTTTGAGTTATTTTTCTCTCCTCTCTCTTATTGTGGCAATGATTGGATTTGGGAACCCTTCAATAACTTCCTCCAAGCTTCTATTAAACTTCTTGATGTATTTCACTAGGAATTATATTATTCTCTCCTTATTCTCCACATCTACTTCACACATGTTAACAACTTGTCATAAACTTGAAATGACATATATTACTATTTTTTTAATAAATTTTTATTTTTAGATTTAGATTTTTTTATGTTTGACCTTGATATAGAAATGATTATTAAAATAATGAAATAAATTTCATGTTACAATTATTTTAGGTTAAATTATTTTGATTGTACATAAAAGGTCTTAAAAAAATTAATCCCAATAAAAAATTAATATAAAATATTTATTAAAAAATTACAAAAGAAATTCTTACAATCTTAAGAATCATATGCATCTTTAAACAAAAAAATTAAAATATATAATTTTATTTACTATTTATTTTGTTGGCTATAGAAGTGCATTATTTAGCCTTCAACACATGTTTTTAGAAGGGTAACTTTTGTACATCCTATTCTAAACTAGATTTTATCATATGTGTATAATAATAAATCTATATTTAAAAACTACAAACAAAATGATACATTTCATGTTTTGACACCTTCTTAAAATTTTATATTAAGGGATTCAAAGTTTTATCCCAACTATGATAAAATATGACTTCAATATTTTGGCCAAAGAGTGGACCCATTATCTTGCACTTACTCAAAGAGTGGACCCATTATCTTGCACTTACTCATAAGAAAATTTAGATAGCTATTAATCCTCCTCCATATAACTACTATCAATTTGTTTAACAAGCTTAAGTTATTATTATATAAAATTAGTCTAAAAAATGTACCTACACAAGAGGAAGAAAAACAAAGAGATCCTAAAGAATAAGATCTCCCACATGACAAAAGTTTTTAGATAGGCAATGAATTGTGTACATTATAATTTTTATCCTAAACTTATATTTTGTTCTTCACATTATATGGACTCATCCATATATGGTAAGCCACCTCATTTAAAACTCAATGATCATGATGAGAAATAAATTTATCTTATAGGCGTGACAATGATGTGAAGAGTGATACTCATGCTTGGACCATTAGTCCTATAAAATTATATACATTATAAAGTTTTGGATATAAACAATGTAAAAAAGTGAATGCAAAGATAAAGGAATTAATTGATACAAGAAGTGCATGCTTGAATTAATAGTCTCACCACATCACAAAGAAAATAGATGCATTGGTTATGTACTTTAAAATATTAAAAATTATTTAAAAAAAGAAAAAAGAAATGGAACTCATATTATCTATGATTTATATATATTAATACTTTCTATGATACCTCCTTACTATTATTAGTTATATTAATTAAAATAGTGTATGATTAAATTACACGTAACTTAATAAATTTAACTAGATGCAATATATTTTGATTGTTTTAATTATATGGTAAAAATAGGTTTTGAATGGATCCGAAATCATTTACAAATAGGTTTTAACAGGACCCAAAACCCGAACATGGATGATCATGCTGCCAAAAGAAAAAAAACAATATATTTTGATTGTTTTTACTAGAAATGATTTATATTATTTTGATTCCATTAAGATATCTATTGCTTGCTTGATTAATTATTAAATATATGAAAATTGGTAAATATTAGTCTTATAGTATTCATATTAGTTCATACAAGAAACATAAAATCTTGAGAGTGAATATAAAAACCTAATGATAAATAATTTTGAGAGAAGAATAAGAATGATTACATATAATATATCAAACAATTTAACATATAAGTATAATAACATAAATATCAAATACATCTCAAGTAGAAAGTGGTGGCCTTGAGGGCCAATTTTTACATTGATCCTCAAATATCTAGTCCTACTACGAAATCATTACATAGATCTAGAAAATAGAATGTATTTTTCAAATTTTTATTATTATGCTATATATGTTTTAGCCTAATGAATAACACATAACATATATTATTATCTATAGTGATGTTCTACATTATTTACATGACATAGAGCAATATTAATTGTGTCTTACATATTTTTATGCTAGCACTTATTACAATGTTTAATTTAAAAAATGCTACAATTAACATATTGTTAAACATGGTTCACTTCTTAATGATGCATTTATGCACCATATTTATAAGAAACATTTCATGGCAATGTTTAACATTATAAACATACATTTTGAATATTTATTACAATATTGATGCTAGAATACCTGGGTAAGTGCACAAAGTTGAGTCCACGAAACGTGGAAGTTTTTGCCTTAACCAAAAAATTGAAATCGGCATTGAGGAAACGGGATCCCGATTTTAATAAACATGATCCCGATTTTTAAAAAATTGGGATCCCGTTACGGTTCAGGATCCCGAGCCTGAGACGAAACGGGATCCCACTTTTTAAAACTCAGGATCCCATTTCCCATAGGATCCCGAACCAATGGAAAAGGAACGAGATCCCGATTGTCAAAAAATGAGATCCGGATTTATAAAAAATGGGATCCCGATTTATAGAAATCGGGATCCCATTTTTTATAAATCAGGATCCCATTTTGTATTGATATTTTATTTTTTTAAAAGACAAATTTCACTGCTCAACGGACGGGACCTCGAGTACTGGCGACAACGACCCCCACGATCAGCAACAGGTACCCACCTACATGCCATTTTTTTGCATTTTTCTATTTTGAATTGAAATTTTGAAAAAAATAAGTTAATTTAGCATGTTTTTTTTAATTTATTTCACATTCTAGCATTTTTTTAACTGTTATAGTAGAATTGAATAATTGTAAAAATAGACGAAAAAATGCAATGAAACCTAAAGGTTTTTTAATAAAAATGAAAAAATGAACCTTGAATTGTGTTTTAGAAACAAAATTTAACTGTTGAAACCTAAATTGTTCGATAAACCCAAAAAGAAAATTGAATTTGAAAACCCTAATTGAAAGAAAACAAAAAAAATTGCATTTCAAAACCCTAGAAATCGAAATGAAATAAAAACATTGCATTTACAAATCCAAATAAAGCTTTTCGAAACCCTGAATTCAAATCAAATGAAAAAAATGAATTTGAAAACCCTAGTTTGAATTGAAATGAAAAAATTGCATGAAAAACCCTAATTGTTTAAAATTGAAACCCTAAATTGAATTGGAACAAAAAAATTGTTAAAACCCTAAATTGGAATCAAACAAATCATTTTGATTTTGAAAACTAGGTAATTTCGAGCTCAAAAAAAATCATTCGCATTGCTTAAATGTTTTAAATTTTATCTACTTTGTATGGAAAAAATGATATATATTAAACTTTAGTTTCAATATTAAATTATAATTAGATTAGAAATCAATATGTTAAAGAATAGTTAAAATTCATAAAGTTTATCTTGATATTTGTTTGCAAATTTAGTTAGCAAATTCGTAAATCTAAACGCGTACAATCGATTCCAATTGACACTAACTTGCAAGTCTAAATTATGCCAAGGGCCACCCAAACTTCACCCTAAGTTTGCTAAACCCTAGACCCTAAACTGTAAATCTAAACCCATAACACTAAAGCATTTGAAATTTATGAACCCTAGACCCTAATCTTTCATTGGACATACCTAAAATTATGTAGGTTCAATGTCAAGAATGGGTCTATTTGGTAGATTTATGAAAACTATTTTGAATATCTAGAATGCCATAAAAGTATAATTATAGCAATTCCAATTGGAAACACTTGGGTACATATATATCATATGAAATTTAAATCTAGGAAGGTGTCTATTATATAGAGAGTTGATAATACATGGAAAGAGGTTTGTATGGGAATATATGTATTAAGAAAAACATACCACATGACCTCTATAGGATTTTTAAGATGTGATCCTAGATAATAATCCACCCATCCTCAATCATAATGGATTCTTTAGCAATTAAGAGAGATTCAATAACCATAAAATTACCTATATTTTGATACTATATAGATTTATGTGGAAGGATAGAAATGCATCAATAAGGAGACCAAGATGGAACCATTTAACACCTACAAGGTACACCTATTACATGGGAAAGGGAGGAGGTACATGATGATAGTTTGGAGGAACTACATGCTATTATTACAATTTAGAGATAGGAGGATGATTCATATCAAAGAAATATAATTAAATATTTATATTATTTAATATATTATATTATTTAATATATTATATTATTTAATATATTATATTTAATATAATATATTAAATAATATAAATATTTAATATCATAAAATATAATATAAGATTACAATTAAGGATAGGTAATGTTACAATTTACTTGGGGTTTTAATGAGGATTAGGCTTAAGATTCAATTAGGTTTGTAGTAAATAGTTAGGTTACAATTAGGAATATATAGTAAATATTAATATAATTATAATACAAATATAAATTAATTTAAATATAATATAATATAGGAATACATTTAAGATTAGGTAAAGGTTATAATTTAATTAAGTTTCAATTAGGTTTGCAATTCAATTAGGATATGGTTAGGGGTGGGGATCATTTAGCATTCTATTATTGTTAGAGTATGGGTTACATTTAAGATTATTGTTATTTTTGTGATATGTATAGATTGATTCATTTTTAACATCATGATACTTTTTTTATTAGAGGGGTAAACACTTTTGACCCAGAGCTAGATGGAACCAATGAGGCTATAGTATGACTAAATTTGGACCTCACTAGACATCTAGATCCCCTTAAGCCATCCTATCACCTTAAATCGTAAATCAATTTCTTAAGGGGTCCCAATATGACAAATTTCTTAAAGGGATCAAAGAAGTTCTTAAAATTTGGTGAAGTTGCCCAAGGCAACCAAATTTAACAATAATAAGATCATGCAAGATTATAATATGAATGAGATTTCATGATCTAGGTTGGTCAGTTGAAACAATAGTAGATCTCAATCAACTATTCCACAAGAAAATGTTCTTCACTAACTTGCAAGTTCATTAAATATTCCAAGGGGCACCAAAACTTTACCCTAAGTTTTGTAAACCCTAAACTCTGAACTCTAAAATCTAAACCCTAAACACTAAACCATTCATTTTGTCCTACCCAACACCATAAAGTGAAATTTGGTTGTCTTAGGAAAATATGCCATATTTCATTCCCTTATGCCATGTAATTTTGTCCTAGGATCTTACTACATGTACATCCCCTTAAGTTATCCTATTACCCTAAACCCTGAACTCTAAAGTATAAACCCTAAACCCTAAAGCCATCATTTTTTTTTTAAAGGCTCTTAATGGAATTTGGTTTCCTTGGGCAACTTCACCAAATTTTATTCATTTGAGCCATGTCATTTTCTCCTAGGACCTCACTAGACGTAAATCCCCTTAAGCCATCCTGTCACCCTAAATCGTAATTTAATTTTCTTAAGGGGATCAAAGAAGTTCTTAAAATTTGGTGATCAAACTTGCCATCATGATCTAGGTTGGTCAGTTGAAACATTTGAGTAGATCTCAATCAACTATTCCACAAGAAAATGTTCTTCACTAACTTGCAAGTTCATTAAATATTCGAAATTCTAAACCCTAAACCCTAAACACTAAACCATTCATTTTGTCCTACCCAGGATCATAAAGTGAAATTTGGTTGTCTTAGGAAAATCCACCATATATTATTCCCTTTTGCCATGTAATTTTGTCCTAGGATCTTACTACATATATCCCCTTAAGTTATCCTATTACCCTAAACCCTAAACCCTAAAGCCATCATTTTTTCTTAGGCTCTTAATGAAATTTGGTTGCCTTAGGCAACTCCACCATATTTCATTCCCTTATGCCATTTAATTTTGTCCTAGGATCTTACTACATATATCCCCTTAAGTTATCCTATTACCCTAAACCCTAAACTCTAAAGTCTAAACCGTAAACCCTAAAGCCATCATTTTTTCTTAGGCTTTTGAAATTTGGTTGCCTTAGGCAACACCACCAAATTTCATTCCCTTATGCCATGTAATTTTTTCCTAGGATCTTACTACATATATCCCCTTAAGTTATCCTAAATCCCTAAAACCTAAACTCTAAAGTCTAAACCGTAAACCCTAAAGCCATCATTTTTTCTTAGGCTCTTAATGAAATTTGGTTGCCTTAGGCAACTCCACCAAATTTCATTACCCTTATGCCATGTAATTTTTTCCTAGGATCTTACTACATGTAAATCCCCTTAAGCTATCCTATTACCCTAAACCCTAAACTCTAAAGTCTAAACCCTAAACCCTAAAGCCATCATTTTTTCTTTAAATGCTCTTAATGAAATTTGGTTGCCTTGGGCAACTTCACCAAATTTTATTCACTTGAGCCATGCCATTTTCTCCTAGGACCTCACTAGACGAATCCCCTTTAAGCCATCCCACACCCTAAATTGTAATTCGATTTTCTTAAGGGGTTCCAATATGACATTTCCTAAGGGGATCAAAGAAGTTCTTAAAATTTGGTGATCAAAGTTGCCCAAGGCCCAACCAAATTTAACAATAATAAGATCCTGCAAGATTATACAATATCAATAGTTAATTGTATTTTCATTCAAGTAACATGTGCTTTAGACATATAAATGAGGCTTACATATAATTTTATCATCCTATTTCAATCATTTAAGGCCATTTATATTGAATGGTTTAAAGGTATTTCCTAAACATGTATCTTACATCTTGAAATTACAAATCTAATGCAGGTTCACTCATATCTTAAAGATCACATGGATCCATTCAATAATATTCGCAATCCACCTCCATGCCATCCATCTCCAACACCTTCACCTCCACCTCCACCACTCCACTGCAACCCCCCACCTCCACCAATTCAAATCAATGAACATGCTCTTTTGCAAGCACAAATCAATGCTTCTACTAGAACCATCCAAGATCAAATCAACATTATTCAAAATGAAGAATGTGTCACACCTCCTGTGAGGATGTTCGCATCTAGGATGCAAACCCTTGTTGATGCTGTCAAGGCTATGCATGGGATTGTAGATCTGAGCATCGACAATGGCTAGAGGAGAGGATAACTCCTGATTTTGAAAAGGAAAACACAAAGAAATGAAGATCTATACAATAGAGAGCCATAATAGTTTATAAATTAAAACAATGATCTTAAATAGTTATGAATTTATAAATTTGGTGAACGATGGATATTTTGTGTGATGAATTTATAAATTTGGTTCCAAATGGATATTTTAGTGACATGAATTTATGATTTTGGTTCTAGATGGATATTTTTAGTGACATGGATTTAAGAATTTGGTGGAATTTATGAACTTATAATGAATAGTATATAATAGTATATATTTTATGACCATCTATCAGATCATGATTTCTCCTCACACAAAAATTGTAATATATATGTGTGTGTGTGTGTTAGACATAAAACGATTTTTGAATGTTTCCAAGTTTATTGTTTAGGGGTATGTATGTGCATGTATTAAAAATCTCCCATATATAGTTCTTAAATTTTGAAATTTGTATGTATGTACATAGTTTATTTAATGATTTATGACGTGATAAATTATGCATCATATTTTTTATTTTAAATGTACATGTACATACATTTAATTTTTAATTTTGTATGGACATGCTCTTGAGTTGAACAATCAATGTATATATATGTGCATTTCAATTAAATATATGAGCTTAATATATATGTTGCTTATCATATTTCAATTAAATATATGATCTTAATATATGTATGCACATGGACTATTTTGTATGATTTAATGCAGGTGCACATTTATATCAAGCATATCATGGATGATTTTAACATTTATGATATCATCAATCCACCACCTTAGCCACAACCAGATCCGCCTCCCCTCCCCTCCACCTCCACCTCCACCTCCCCCTCCCTCTCCCCCTCATATGCCACCTCCAACACCTATGGCATCTGATGAGGCTCGCTTGAGAGCATGAATAAATGATCAAGTTGCATCCTTACAAAATCAAATCAATGCTATGCAGAGTCAAGCATTGATTCCTCCACATGTGAGGCGTTTTGCATCTGCAATGCAAAACGTTGTTGATTCCATCAGGATGATCGATTCTGATCTTGATAGGCATCGACGAGACAAAGAACAAATGAGACAATTTTATTCTGATGGTCTCTCTTAAAACAAATATTAGACCTTAAAATAATGAAAGCCCATCTAGCCCCCTACTTTCTTGACCCTGTTACTTGACAACCCATTCCACCCAATAAATCTAGAATATCCATGAGGTGGTCCACACATCCGCAGATGAGTGCACATTTTTGGGATTGATGGTATATGGTTTTTGATAGTCCCCCACATGCTAATTGGGAGTGCCCATTGTATTTTTTGAGAAAACTGTATGTAGAGTTTGTTTTGGGGCAAAAGCCCATTATTTTTAATTTAGATCATTTTAGGGTGTTGGTGGCGGCATGCCACAACAGAGATTAGGGGCAAGGGTTGATCCCCGACGCCCCATGCATACGCAACCCCTTGTTGTTGCTCTTGGTCCTCCCATTCCTGCACCTGTACATCATCAAGCTCTAGTCTCAACATTAGGTTCCCTTAGTACACTCGCAGGAGACCTTGATCAGCACGCTTCTGCGATAGCGAGTGGGGAGCATAGAGACGATGATGATGATGGATGATTTTTTTATGGAGCTGGTCCAAGTACTGCTCCAGGAGTGTCGAGACCCGTCCCCCATATATGTACTAGTTGTCATCAAGTATGCTATGTGTTGTGCAGTTTTGCACACACGCCCCACTGAAAGTAGGGACCCTCTTTTTGCTCTGGCTTTTGGTGTCTTTTGGCCCCTTAATTTTATTGATTCGGTTGCCTTTGGAGGTCCTTAGATGTTCATCTTCCTTGCCCAAGTGAGTTCCCCAGGTTTCCCTTTGAAAAAACTAAGTTCTGAGCAAAATCCGGGATTTTACCCCAATCCAGGATTTTCTGGTCCGTCCGGATTTTCCCGGATTCTGTTCAAAGTCTCATGCTCGTGCAAAAATCCTGCTTTTAGTCCAACCGGATTTTCCAAATTGTCCTGATTTTTCCTCTTCGATTTATGAAAATTCGATCCGAAGAAGTCCGATTTTTCCTCAAGGTCGGAACACTTCACCAATTCGGGTTTTCCCAGATTTCTTCGGGCTGCATGTGCCAAAGTCCGGAATTTTATGTCGTCCGCGGAAATCCAGTCCACCCAGATTTTTCTGGATTTTTTTGCCAAACTTTGTGCAAATTGAAATATTGGATTAAATTGATGAATTTGATGATAAATGCTCAACACCCCATGCTTAATTTGATATATTACACGATATTACACGCATTCTTGGTTCGTTTTGATGATCTATTGTTGAAATTTTTGCCTTATTTAGTAAAATCCGCCTAGCCTGGATTTTCCCGGATTCTGGTCTGGAATCCACCTGACCTGGATTTTCCCAGATTTTCTCCTTGGTCTAGTTTCCCGAAATGGAAATTTTTCCGAAAATGATTATTTTTCCAAAAATGGAAATTTTTTAAAAATGATCCTGAAAATGAAAATTTCTTGAGATAAAAAATTAAAAATAAAATGAAAAAAATGAAAAAATCGAAAAATGGAAAAGTTTCCTTTAAAAATGTAAGTGTTTCTAAGGTCGTACTTATTCAAATTTAATTTGAACATGTGGGCTATTAATGATGATATCTGTTTTTCAGGACTAAGCAAATATTAAAAGGGGAACTTGCATATGGATTCGTGCCAAAGGAGAGGGGAAATCTGGAAATGTTCAAATTAAATTTTCAAAGTGGGACCTGCCTAAGAATCCGTGCCAAAACTGTCTACAGCTGGAGGACTTTCTGGAAACCACGTGAATCTGATCTTGCTGGAGATCGTAGGCCGACATGGATAATATTCATGCATTTAATGCAAATCTTGTCCTATTTTGAAATTCTCCTGGCCGACCTGTTTTGGGGCCAGTTATTATTGTAAAATCAAATTGGGCCGACATGTTTGGGGTTCTCTATAAATGGCATTTGTGCCTCATTTGTAAAGGAGAGAGATTTTAGGAGTTTGACTATGTCAGAATTGGCAAGTAGTTTTCAGAATTAGCTGTAGGAGATGAGAGACTTGAAATTGTTATGCAATGCTGGAGAAGTAATGCAATTGGATTGTTGATTTGGAAAACTTTGTATTTATTTTCAACAGTTTTTATGGTTTCTTGTTCTTGATTCTCAGATATTAGATGTTAGATGTTAGATTTTAGCTCTTTTACAATAATGGTGAAATGTTAATAATGTCGATCGATTTTCGGTCCATACTTTTAGCAATTTGCTAATTATAGATTGTTGTATAAAGTTAGTCTGGGCCTCACTTCTGTGCTAAGTTCAACTGTGAATGCTTGTTTACATTGTGCCAATAGTTGGGTATGTGAATGAATGTTCAAAGTCTGAAAATCTTTGGATTTCCCCATAAGATCGCACCATTTCTGTGTAGTTGCAGGTTTGTCCTTGATCAAGCAGAGATCGGTTTTGTTGGGGATCTGTCCATTTGCAGCTTTCATCATTACTGTGATTGATCTTAAGAATTAGAATAGAATAGAATCTCTCTAAACCCTTATCTCTTTTGCTGTTTATTTTGAATCTGGGTTAGTTTTAGGATTGAAAGCATCACCATAGTGTTGCATCTAATGAAAATTCACTTCCAACATTGTTCATTTGTAAGCCCCCTTGTGATTACCAGCATTTTCACATATTATCTGAGTTGTTTATGCATTGTCATGACCTGACACCCAAGAGACCTTGGGGTGATTTTCAGTAATTTATTGTTGAAGATTACCTTTCAAGAGAGATAGAATATTGCATTCTATCTGAGTTGTTGCTATGCAGAAAACATCATCAACACTATGGACCTAATCAGGCCACACCTAATTCAGGTGGATGAGGAGATTTTGGTGGTTCATTTGGTCGCATTAGTTCATTTGTAGAGTTCCTTGTAGCAAAACATCACCCTGAGGATACTACGACACAGGTATAAATATGCATCTAGATGTACGTTCATTTTATAATAATTTTTATGGTTGTATATATCAAAGAAAAGTTTGCAATACATTTTAACAATCAAATTTTTTGGTGTACAGATAACTCTAACGATGCAAGGGCAATCATCTGTTCCACGAGTACATACATCGACACCAGTCATACTTGGCAACCCTTATGGGGTATTTTGATTTCAATTTTAAAAATTATATATGAAATCATAAATTATTTAACTTGAGTTTTAAATTTATAATTGAATCACATATATGTTTCTAAATATTCATGTTGGTTTAGGTGAGTCATTCCAAGATCCATTATTATCGATTCCTCCTCCCCAGGGATTGTCAAGCACTCCTCCACCATCGAAATGGCCATAGATCAAAAAAGGTGTACATCCATATTGTAAATTTGTTTAAAGTTTACATTAGTATAGTTACAATTTTTATGAGTTTTGAATTCACTAGATATATGAACGATGCATGCACACTTTAAATATTATAAGCGTTAAATGTCTATGTACATATATGTCTAGGTTGATACCACAATAAGAATGGGCATTGGGCAAACATTTGATGTTGCAGTTACTTGTGAGGCCACTGATTTCCAGGTTGTTTACAAACTTTCTACAAAAAATGTGCAAACTTGAATATATATGTATATATTAACCTAATTCAATTGTACATGCTTTAATTTTGATCTTGTAGGACCTTGTTAGTGCAACTTTCACCGACCCGCACATAGTTAC